>OZ017738.1:178761948-178979448 GCA_963969285.1 Odontomyia ornata
TTCGTTAAACTGAACGTACTGCAGGTACACGAGTAATGGTTTTACTCTCATCCATTCGAGATTGCCCAAACGGAATCTAAATCGACCTCTCATAGCTTAAAAAATGTGAATTCACGCTACGTGCCTACAGACTCCGAGGTGGCTGCTTACAGGCTAGCTACTTTGGAGAGGAATTTCAGTCACAGGTTTTATGCGAGCAGACTAAGTGCATTTAAAATCCTTTAGCCACCGGTTCAAATGCCCCTATAAAATGCGTTCCAAACTTTCTCGAAGAAATATTTTGCCATTACTTTAATACTGCCTTCGCAAGGCTACAGACCAATCACAACAACCAAAATCAAATTCGCGCGTTCTCGATGTCAAGACCGATGCGATGTTACTCTAATTCTAGATGAAGTACTCTAGGCTATTAAAATGGTAGACATAACTATGCTCATTGTATTAATCGAGCAGTCACTCAAGCAAACTGCTGGAAAATCTTCCTATCCCCTAGTCAAAATTTTATGTGGCAGATTTAGAAAAAATGTAATTACTGTCTGTTGGGGTAAGATTGGCCCTTTAAGGGTAACATTGGCCGAAAGTTAGAAAAAGTTTTGCTGTGCTGTATTGTAATCATGTGATGTGTTATCGACCCAGTTTACCCATTACTTGATAGGTAGCACCACTGGCCCACCTGTTGATGAAGTGGGAGATTAGTTCCATATCTCACCACCACTCCAGTGTTGCTCCATCTTTACTGTGAGAAAGTAGTGAAATTTGTTGTCTCCCAACTTTTACTTGTGAACGCTGATTCTTGAAGAGCATCTAGCAGATAAGTGTATAATAATATTATATATTCGATTGTTTCAAGTATTTTTGGTCTAATAATGCTGTTACCTTTGTTATATACAAAATAATTCGATTTTACTATTTCATGACATCTTTGGCCCAGAGTTGGGGTAACTTTGGCCCAGTAGTTGGGGTAGCTTTGACCCAAGATGGTGACTGGGCCAAAGTTACCCCAAGACTCATATTTTCGATATAATACTTGAGTAGTAGGTATTTTATAAGCTGTTTCTTATACAAAACCACTTAAAATATTTTTACTACTATTGTAAGCACTTTTTTTGTAGGAAAAATGCCGAGAAATCGGATAAAACCTCTTGGAACAAGAAATTACGCCAATTACAAACCAGAAGTGTTCGAGGAGTGTTTAGAGGCTATTAGATCAGGTGACTTAACCCAAAGAGGTGCAGAAAAAAGGTATAATATACCTAGATCTACAATAAAGAACAAACTTAAAGGGACTCATACAGAAAATGTAGGCCGTGCAAGAATCTTTAGTGATGAAGAGGAGCATGTTTTCGAACAACATTTAATAAAAATGTCAGACTATGGGTTCCCTGTAGTTGAAATGGATTTTCGTTATGCAGTCAAAAGCTATTTGAACAAAAAAGGTGTCCACATTTGTCAGTTCAAAAACAATCTCCCTGGCTATGAATGCACAAAAGCCTTCTTACAAAGACATGAGAATCTGACTCGTATGATAAGTTCCAATATTATGGGGAAACATGGTGCCCTACGGAAGCCTTGTATATATGACGCGGAAAAGATGGACGCGATAGTGCGGGGACTCTTCTCCGCCCATCCCGTCCGTGTTGACGCTGTCCATGGTGAAACAGCAGTAGAGTGCCCACTCTTCACACAGCTGGAACTGGAGGAGGCAGTCCTCTCCCTGAAAGCGAGGAAGGCTCCAGGTCCAGATGGTGTTCCAGCTAAGGCGTTGCGGCTCGTCTATCACCATTGTCCTGACTTGCTGCTCAGCACATTGAACGCTTGCCTACGGGACGGGGTTTTCCCGGTACGATGGAAGGTGGCGAGGCTCGTGCTGATCAGCAAGGGGAAGGGAAATCCCGAATCGCCGTCTGCATACCGCCCGTTATGCATGCTAGATATGGCTGGGAAAGTGCTAGAGGAACTCATCAAGGGAAGACTCACTGACGCGATTCGTGCTGCTGGGGACCTATCTCTTCGGCAGTACGGCTTTAGAGCAGGACATTCTACCATTGATGCGATTGTAGAGGTGGTGAACGCGGTCCAAAAGGCAGAGGCATATAGTCGAACAAAGCGACGGATCGTCCTGTTGGTGACACTTGACGTCAGGAATGCCTTCAACTCCGCTAGATGGGTGGATATTCTGGATACTGGAAAACTCTTTTCAAGTTCCAGAATATCTAATGCGGCTTTTGAGGAACTACCTAAAGGACCGAAGCCTGCTCTACGACACGACACAGGGCCAACGAAGGATTGAAATTACATCGGGTGTTGCCCAGGGATCTATCCTTGGTCCGGACCTGTGGAACGTGTCTTACGATGGGCTACTGAGACTTGAGATGCCAGATGAGTCGCGCTTGGTCGGCTATACGGATGATGTTGCGGCTCTGGTCGCCGGACGCACCGTTGAACAAGCACAACTTAGGCTAGGTATGCTAATGCGCCGAGTGAGGGACTGGATGACTGCTCGCGGGCTCAGTTTAGAACTGGAGAAAACCGAAGTGGTCATCTTGACGAAAAAGAGAATCTCTAGAGTAAGGATGATCAGTATTGGAGATATACAAATCGAATCGAAGCCAGCGGTGAAGTACCTGGGGCTACTGATCGACTCAAAGATGAGTTTCTCTGAGCGAATCAGGGCGATGGCTGAGAAGGCTGCTTCGGGAATATCGGCCCTGAGTCGACTTATGGGGGACCCAGCCCATCAAGAAGACGCCTCTTGATGAGTGCTGTAGGGTCAGTGCTACGGTACGGAGCAGAGGTATGGGGCGACGCTCTCAGCAAGGAGGTATACCGAAAACGATTGGCACAGGTACAGAGAAGAGGAGCACTGAGAATTGGATCTTCGTATCCAACAGTCTCCAACTCGGCGGTGAGAGTGATTGCAGGCGTGATACCTGTCACCCTCCTTGCTAGAGAGCGCCGCGCTATTTACCTGTGCCGAAACGAGGATGCGAGGGAGATGGTTTTCCGCGAGGAGAGACAACGTTCGCTCAACGATTGGCAGCAGTCTTGGGTGAATTGCACGAAGGGAAGGTGGACTGTGCGCCTCATCCCGGATGTGAGACCGTGGCTTAATCGAAGGCATGGTGAGACTGACTTCTATCTGACCCAGCTTTTGAGTGGGCACGGGTGTTTTCAGTCTTACCTGCACAAGATCGGTAAGTCACGGTCTCCCGATTGTCGGTTTTGCCCAAGAGAGGAGAGGAGGAAACGGGTCAGGCTGCGAAGGGAACTCTACAGGGAGACGGGAGAGCTCACCCCGGATAATATAGTCGCGATGATGCTCGAATCGGTTGACAAATGGAACCAGGTGGCACATTATGCTCGGGCAGTCCTTAAATATAAAAGGGACTCACAGCAGCCGGAGGCGCTGGGGCTGGGGGATCACTCTTCTGGCATTTCCTCTTCCCCTCTCCCCTCCCGCTAGGAAAGGGACTCCCCAGCTTGAAGGCGCCCCACGGCGTAACAAAACGAGACCTGGCCCGAAGTAATGTGTCAAACGGTCCCAGGCTAGGTTCTCAGATTGACAGGGGAGGTGTTTAGTGGGTAGTCCAAGAGTATCCTCCATGGAAGTCCTACACTGCCAGACTCGGCGGGCGTAAATGCCTTCACCTCCCTACCACAAAAAAAAATATATCAAAAAGGTCAGAGCCGAAGTAGATGCTTCTCTCATTGAAAATTACATTGATAACCTCAAAGAAGGGGTTAAAGTTGTTCCCTCAAATAATATATTCAATTACGATGAGACGAACCTTACTGACGACCCTGGGAACAAAAAGGTTATTTGTAAGAGAGGAGCAAAATACGTGGAAAACTTTTGCAATTTCAGTAAAAGTGCAACATCAATAATGATGACTGGAAATGCTGCAGGCGACCTCTTGTCCCCATATGTTGTCTATAGAGCTGAGCACTTGTGGTCCACATGGACTGAGAATGGTCCTGAAGGAACTCGATATAACCGCTCTAAAAGTGGGTGGTTTGATGCAGTATGCTTCGAAGATTGGTTTCAGTCAACATTGTCATCGGGTGTTAAAAATCTAGATGGTCCTAAAGTTATTATTGGAGATAACTTATCTTCTCACATCAGTTTGCATGTGCTTAAGCTCTGTGAAGAGAATAATATAAGGTTCGTTTGCCTCCCTCCGAATTCAATACATCCAACACAACCATTAGACGTTGCCTTCTTTGCACCAATGAAAATATCGTGGCGTGACATCCTCCGCAAGTGGAAGGAGTCAGATTCAGGATCAAAATTTGCAACGATCCCTAAAGATTTGTTTCCACGATTGCTAAAAGAGCTAATGGCAAGTTTGGAAGAAAAGCGAAAAGACAATTTGACGGCTGGATTTGCCAAATGTGGAATTCATCCCTTAAACAAGCAAAGACTACTAGACCGTCTTCCAGAAAACCAGCCCGTGGATAAAGACTCTATAGGAAAAGCTTTTATGGAACAGTTGGAGAAGAAAAGAGCTGAATTTTAACTAAAGACGGCCCGAGAAGAACGAAGAAAAATTGCAAGTGCCTGCTGGCAAGAGTATTGCATTTGAAGGGGTTAAAGCAGCCATCTCAGAAGCAGCAAACAAACCTTCTACCAGTACGTCAAAGAAAACACAAGTTTCCAAGAAGAAAAACAAAAAAAAAGCAAAACTATTCTTCAGATGAAGAAGATGTTGAGATGGTCTTAGAGTCTGATGGGCAAAGCGAAACATTTTCCGATCTGGAAGAAATATTACAGGAAGTAGCAGGCATACCTGTTCACAGGTCTAATGATGAAGAAACACCAGTTGCGTTGAAACCTGAAGACTTTGCCGTTGGTAACTTTGTAGTGGTAAAGTATGATAGACCGAAATACCATGGCAAAATTGTTAGTTTATCTGAAGAAGGACCTTTAGTTGAATGCATGGAAAAAAGATTCAGGTTTTGGCGCTGGCCAGAAAAACAAGATTGCCTGACTTACGACTGGGTGGATGTTTGTCAGAAGATCAGTCCTCCAAAAACAGCTTCAAAGAGGAACCAGTTCCATGTGCCAGAACTGGGCAACTAGTATGTATTATGTAAACTGATATTTTTTTTTATACAACACAATTTTTTTTCAATAAAATGAAGTTCGTTTCATTTATTCCCATTTCTCATCATTTAACGGATGTTTTTGAAGTAAAAGCAGGTAAAACAACAAATTAATATGTCTAGTGGTAATTTTATCTTGTCTAACATAAGCCCAAACAATAATAAACATAGCTTTTATATGGCTTAAAAGTATGGGACAAAGTTTCCCCAATTCAAGGCAACTTTGGCCCAAACATTAAAAAAATTCAGTATAATATTGCAAAATGCTTGAGGGGTCTCAATATTGTTTTAATTTAATGATATAATGTTTGCTTACACATTAAGATACATTGAAAATTAATATAATCAATGTCAAAAGATATGGAGCTGATAAAACCATAATAAAGCTTTAGATTTGGGCCAATCTTACCCCAGCTGACGGTACTTCTATTTGTAATCGTAATTCGTAAAATAGTTCTTTTGTCTTACTATTATTATTATTAAATGTGATTTTATATCAATTTTCTTTTTTATTAAATTGAACTGTTTCACTTTAATTATATTCGTTATGAGATTTAACTTTTTTTTTTTGTTTTTTTAAATACCTCCATTCCCTACCACTCTCTCCATCACTCTTTCTTCGTCGCACAACGCTCGTGCGATCTGCATTCACATTACGTCGCTTGATTCTTTGTGCCACCCAGATAATGTTGAACACATCGGTATAAGGATGCACATAATATAATGTGAACTAGTCCTTTTCATGAACATCTAGTCCAAAAAAATCATGATCAGCTCTCTGAGATAAAAGAAATTCAATATAATACGACGCATTCAAAAAAAAAAAAAACTCTGAGTAACTGTCACTTCAGTATCTCGCCGATAGGGTCAAAAAGAACGCCCTAAGATACTGGGCTCATAAAAGCAGGATTACAGGTCCACGCTTCAATCAGTGCTTATTAAATGCTCCCTTAGTCTTTTCTTAAATACCATAAGTGAGTTTGCTTCCTTAACAATCTCTGGTAGATTGTTATATATACGCAGAATATCATTCGTTGCATCGTTCTTTAGACGATCCGTTCTGGCAAAAGGTATTACGAATTGATCTGCATTCCTCGCATTATATGGGTTGATCTGTGATAGCTTAATTAATGGCCTTCGTTCCGATCTATTAATTTTTAAATTTCTGTAGATAAACTTAGCTTTCTCCATAATAATAATTTGACTAAAGGTTAATGATTTAGCCAATTGGTTGATGTGCATTGGAAAATCTTCATATCATCATAACAATCCTATTATTGGGGCTAATTGCCTCCTTAAGCTATTTATGTGTGGTAACCAGGTCATACGATGGTCTACGATAAGACCAAGATATTTCATTTCTAGCACTCATTGCAATTTTTCGCCATTAATATTTAGGTCGACATCTATGTCTCCTTTGTTCTTTTGCTTAAAAACAATGTATTTTGTCTTTGAAGTGTTCAATACTAGTTTGTTTTCAATTAACCACCGATGGAATTTTCCTAGATCGTCGTTTATAGTGTTCTCAATGACAGTTTTGTCTCGTCCTGAATAAAGTAGAACTGTGTCATCAGCATATAATGTGTGATATCCCGTCAGCCCACACGTATTCAGATTATTTGTGTATAGCAGGAACAAAGTTCGGCCCAGTATTGAACCTTGGGGAACTCCTGTTTCCGTAGGTGCATGATCGCTCAGGACATTGTTGATTAAAGTTCTCTGTGATCTTCCCTCGAAGTAACTCTTAAACAACTGCTTAGGACTACCTTGAATACCGTACGATTCAAGTTTACGAAGCAAGAGGTCATCATCAACTGTATCAAATGCTTTTTCAAATCCACAAAAATTTCGATGACATAATCACCCATGTCAAGTCCTAGATTGATGAAACGTGCGACAGAATGTAGGGCATCCAAAGTACTCTTGTTCTTTTGAAAACCAAACTGATGTTGGCTTATGATAGAGTTTTCAACTAAGATTGTTTAGTATTTTTTCAAATATCTTACTAAATCCCGTCAGCAGCGTGATCGGGCGATAGTTATTCGGGTCAAAATGATCACCACCCTTAAATATAGGAACTACTTTTGCAAGTTTTTCTTCTTCCGGAAAAGTTCCATTCCTAATATGCACGTTTATAAAATTTGACATAATCTCGGTGGTGTCCTCCTTTATTATACTAATCTCATTCATCGTGATGCTATCGATGCCTGGCACCGTATTCTTTTTCAATTCATTGATTACATTTAAGACTTCCCTTTTATTTGTTTGATAAATGTGAAGGATGGAATTTATTGCGATATTTGTAGTATTTAAATTGCCTGCTGAACTGGCAACGATTTCTTTAGTGATTCTTCCACTAATTGTTGAAAAAAAGTTATTTAATGAGTTCGCCGCGTCATGTGGACACGATGTGTTAGAGGGCCCATCAGGATTCAGTTGAAAGTTTTGTGATTTACCCTGGGTTGAAGAGTTATCCTTTACCTCATTTATTATTTTCCATATTTCGCGGGAGTTGTCAGCCGCTGTTTCTATTCTTCTTGAGAAATATAAGAATTTAGCCTCTTTCATCAGTCGTTTCGATTCTTTTTTCGCTTGCATATATACAAACTTGAAAGCCTGGTTTCCACTGTTCTTCCTGTAGTCCATGTATGCCTTCCTTACTTTAATACTTGCATCAATTACTTTTTTCGTTACCCAAGTCCGTTGTCGACACCTGATTTTTTTCTCAATTGTAGAACTTTGCTGAGCAGATATGATGATATTTTTGAGTTCAATAATACTATTTGGTTTCCGCTTTTCCAGTAACTCTCATATGTTTGATTTAAAGAGCTCCTTGTCTAGAAATCTGAACGTTTTGTTGGTCGACTTCTGTTTGTTCAGGATTTGGTGTTGAATAGCAATTTTTAACACACGATGATCCAGTTCCGGCCAGTCCTCAAATATGTATGTCATGCTTTCAGCGACTTTTAAATCATTGGTTACTATATGATCCAGACAGGTATTTGACACTGGGCGAGTAATTTGGTTGTTGTTTATGATTACCGTTCCATTCGTTTCTAGCGTATCCTTATAATTCCGTGTTTCTGGTGATTCCGTTAGTACATTAATGTTTGTGTCCGCTACTGTGATTAAATTTTTTTCAGTTGAGAATAAAGTATCTATTACAGTGCAAAAATCTTGCGCATTCATACGATTGGGATTGTAGTACGTCCCCAATTTTATTTTTTTACCTGTATGGCGTACTTCAATTACTATAACGTTATAGTTGAATTTTTCCGTTGCTCCTTTTTTGGCGTTAAATTCAAATGAATAAATAAAACCCTAATTTTTTCCTTAAAACGCCAATATTTATTAAAACCCGGGCAGACACGTGTTTCGGAAACAAGTTATTTCCTTCTTCAGTGCCGTGTTACTGAAACATATTCCAAAAATTCTTTTATTTATGCATCGTTTCTTAATTACAAACTAATTTACAAAAGGTATTTTAATGAACTAATAATAAAACCATCAAAATTACTACTTGGAAAGGTAATTAAAACATTATCCCACTCTAATTATCCTACACGGTGTCATAAACTAGATGAGTCATTCAAGCCTTTAACATATTGATCCGATCAAACTACTGTATGCGTTCCCTAGATCCGTATTAAGCCTTAAATCTTCCGGTATCCTTGAAATCCACAAACTTTCCGCTGCATCCAACCTTCTCCAATCGTTGATTTCTTCGAGGATCACCTACACACAAAATTTGATGTTTCTAGCTTAAGTAGTTTCCGAGAAAAAGTGCTGTGACACACGGACGGACTGACGGACGGACGGACGGACAGACGGACAGACTGGTCACGAAACTAGTAGGGTTTTGTAAAATTATTTTACAAAACCCTAAGAAGGACGAAATGAGGCGAGATCAACGGTTGCAAGACACATTATGGAGAGCACGCATCAAATAGAATGGGACAACGTGGAGATCCTCGAAGAAATCAACGATTGGAGAAGGTTGGATGCAGCGGAAAGTTTGTGGATTTCAAGGATACCGGAAGATTTAAGGCTTAATACGGATCTAGGGAACGCATACAGTAGTTTGATCTGATCAATATGTTAAAGGCTTGAATGACTCATCTAGTTTATGACACCGTGTAGGATAATTAGAGTGGGATAATGTTTTAATTACCTTTCCAAGTAGTAATTTTGATGGTTTTATTATTAGTTCATTAAAATACCTTTTGTAAATTAGTTTGTAATTAAGAAACGATGAATAAATAAAAGAATTTTTGGAATATGTTTCAGTAACACGGCGCTGAAGAAGGAAATAACTTGTTTCCGAAACACGTGTCTGCCCGGGTTTTAATAAATATTGGCGTTTTAAGGAAAAAATTAGGGTTTTATTTATTCATATAACGTTATACTTATCAGGTGTCACTCTCTTGGTAATGAAATTGATTGTGTTTTTTACGTACATTGCTGTACCTCCACCTCTTCCAGGTCTGCACGAGAATACCGCATTATATCCTTCAATATTGTAAAACCGTGCTTCTTCTGGGTAAATCCAGATTTCATTGAGAATAATCAAATCTATGTCAGGATTTTGCTGCAGGTAAATCTGAATATCACTTAGCTTATGTCTTAAGCTTCTTATATTAGCATACATGAGTGTTAAATTTTCTCCACTTGATTGATTAGAAAGATTAGCATTCATCAAAGTTGTAGTCGGTACTCCTCCTGGCGATCAATATTCTGCGTTGAAACTCCGGACACTCTACAGAGTCAGCTCTGTGAGAATGATCAGCATTATTATTGTTACCAATACAGTTCGAGCACTTCTCAATCGTGCTTTTGCGGTCCTTTAGGTCATGCTTTCCTCCACATTTTACACATATTTGCTCCCCTTCACATTTTGATGTTTTGTGGTTGTATTTTTGACACTTATAACACCTCGTTACGTTGAATTCCTCCTTCACAAAATACGATCCATAATCTATATTAATGTATCTATTTGCAAGCCTCTTATACATGCTCCTGTTTACCTGGATGATGTGCAACCACCTTCCATTTCTTGTCCGCCTAGCATGTACAAGTTCCATAGAATCTCGCTCCTCTATATTGGGATTAAATGACTGGATCTCATTTCTTAATTCATTATTTGAGTATTGCTTTTCTAGTCCATTGATGACAAGTCTAGGTTGTCGCAATCTGGTCTCAGCAACATCATACTCCTCTTTCATTGCATCCATTGCTATATTAAAAAGCGAAGTAGCATTTTCATTTGTCGATGTTTTGATAATCGCCCCACCATTACGAATAGGCCTCATTAGCTGTAGAGGAATTTTACATTTTGATGGCCTGATCCTCGACTTAAAATCAATCAGATTTCTAGGCTTAGTTATAATCCCTTTTTGCGATATTGTATTTGATCGATGCTCTGTTGGAGAAGTAGAATTTTTAATAATTTCGGCATATGAGGGCTTGCTCACAGACGTAGATTTATCTATTAATAAGGTGACATTTGAGCTCATCTCTTCAATTTGGCTTTGCAAATTTTTCATTTGTTGGAAGAGTTGGTCTTCTTTAGACTTACGGTGCTGAGCTCTACATCCGGCACACATCCAAATCACATCTTCGGTGATGTCCATTATAGCCCGATATCTCTCCTCCGAAATTTTGATACACCACAAATGAAACCACTTGAGGCAGAAGCCATCAGACCCCATAGCCGAGTGAATATCCTCCACGGGTTTCCTACACTTCCCACACTTATCATTGGCTGGTTTAGTAGCCATTATATTTTTAACTTTTTTTATTATTTGCTTTTTATAAATTTTTTATTATCCTTGATTTATTTAATATAGTTAGTGAAAAAACGTAGAAATCCACACTTGCAATAAAAAAAAAAAAATAATTTAAAATATTAAAAATAAATTTAAAATTAAATTCAAAAATTTTTAGAATAAATTTAGCTACACGGGAATCCCACTCCTAAACCAAAGCAAGAATTCCCGGTTCCGTTAATTTTCGTTCGCCTAAGTAAAAGTTGAAACAATGAAATTGATGACTTAAAAGATCGCTACTTATCTCGAGCTTGGTAGAGCGACACTAGTAACCGCTTCACTTATTGCACACAGCTGATTATAATTTATGACAGTATTTACTACTTCACTTAAGTCAAGAAATTCAAAGGGCTGAAACTGACACTTCTTTGTTTTGACACTTTTATTACTATATCAAATCCTCTTCATTTTTCTTTACTTCGGTCGTATTTAGTTTCTTTTAAAATAATTTAAATCTGCCAAGTAAAATTTACAGTGTAGGAACGTTGATCTGGTACTTTTTACCAATGTACTAGATTAGCGAGTGAAATAGAATTGAGCAATGCGAGTGACGTCTACGTCAGTTTGAGGAATCCGTTGTTAGCGGACCGCGGTGAATCGAAAAACTTGGAAGACTACGTGCGCGAGGATAGTCCCCGCTCGTGCCTATGGACACAAAGCAGTCAAAGTAGATTTGAAACGTTTGCTTAATTAATTACTGCACATAAGGTTTGGATTCCTGGGACGCGAACCTGTGACCGTTCCGTCACGCGAGCTCCATTCGAACCTAATTTTTGCCGTCTGTTAGTTCTTGAAGGCATTCGTTCTGGACTGTTCGCCTCTGGCCAGTAAATGGGCGCTTAACGGTACAATTTCACCGTCCATGCGGTGCACCGAGACCAAAAGTTGTCTAGCCGCGTAACTGGAAACCTGCAAGCAGCGCGAAGTATGTTACGGAACAAAGGAAAATAGCTGTCAACGAGGGTACGCGCATACGATTACATCAGGTGCGGAACATTTGCAATGCAACAGCAGTAAACGAACAACAGTAGCTGCAGCTGACAGAGGTTAGTTTCCTGTGTTTGTCAAGCTTGGAAGATTTTAAGGGGGAATGGAATGAAATTGTTTAAGGTTTGATGCACACTTGTTGTTGGATGTGGTTGCATTTTGGTGAAGTGAAAAACGTTCGGGGCGTACAAGTACAACAAGCTATACATGTAAGGTATTCTCGAGTAGCCACTGCAGGCAGCTTTATGTGAACACGCATTTTGTCGAGCTTGCATAACAGACTGGTTTTCTCGTCAGCCGACCTGTCCTGTGGATCATAATGCATTAACAATAGCGAATCTCAGAGCAGTTCCTCACATTTTACTTAATTTACTTTCGCGGTATGATTTGAGTTCTAACCTGTATTAATCCTTGCTACAATTGTTGAATTCTATAGGAATCAAGGCGAAGCCCGCAAGGTTGTCGCTAAAAATAACCCAGCTTCAGTGGTGGTAACGACAGTGGCTCTTTCGGTACAGCAACGGCAACAGTGGTAACCTAGGCTGGAACTGGTTGTTCAAATAATTCCGGTAGATCCAGCGTAGCACCCTTATTGGGCGGTGGCGACTTATCAACAAACCATTTTTACTATCGAGCAACAGAAACACATCTTTCGGGTTGACAGTCCTGGTGGAAATTCCGCAGATATTCAGTACTGCCACGAGATAAGTAGATGCATATTCATGGATTGTTCGATGAACAATCGAAAATTGCTGCATGCATGTATTTAGTATAATTTAAATGTAACATGTCCTTTTGTCAAAGACTTTCGTTATCTCTTATTGTCTGTATTACCACTGAATACCAATATCGCGCAACAAAGCAGGCCAACATTTTTATCAGCTCAAAATAATTTATGTCCGACTGACTCCATTCCCAGATAATACATCTAGGTCTCATTAAATTATTCCGCATCGTATAGAAGCTAGTTTTCACTGAAAAATTTCTCCATAATTTACCCCTGCTTCGACTAGCAAAACGTTGTTTAAGGATTAGAAATGAGAGCAAAAATAGGGAAGGTGATGAAAATTATTACTCTTTAAAGCAAATTATAGTATCCTAATGTCCATTTTATTATCTGAGGAGGAAATTTCATATCCCAATCAGTAAAAAATCATGCATTTTGTCGCGCAACCGATTTAAGAACAGTCATGTTTATAGATATTTATGTAAGTGACTTTAGATATCATTCCAACATTAAAAACAAAAATTTATTCAACGTTCTTCCAAATTGTTTTTACGAGCATCGGGTAAAATGTAGTTTGATTTCACTTTTAGCTTAATTTTCTGATGAAATTATATGCGCAACAATCCCTTAAACTTTATATAGTAAATACGTTTACAATATTTCTATTAAAGTATTAGAGCGAATTAAATAATTTAGTTTTATTTAATTTTAGAATATTAAAAATATGAATAAATATAAACAATTATTCGTAAAACTATGTATACGAGTTAAAAGTACATTTGGCATTTGAAATCTTAGAAGAGTAATGAAAAAGATGCAAACGGAATATGTGAATTGAAATTCATTAAATGCAGCGATATTTAAATAGAAATAATGAAGATCATTATTCAATAGTAAAGATAAATAAAAATAAACAAAATATTTAAATACGAAAATAAGCTCACTAATATAGTCAAAGTGTAATAATTTCATTCAACATTCTCCTTTACCCTTCTGCCAAAGGATAACCTTTCATAACTGGTATGACTGGATAAGTAATTATACAATTGTATTTAAAGAGATAGATTTTATTGATGCTAATGGAACCTAGCATAATTCCAAATTATATTCTATAACAAACGTTTGTTATATAATGACAGGTCCAAGTCTTGGCTTTGTTTTATACTATATAAGCTATTTCGATTGCGTTCTATGTTCTATTTCGGAATAGAAAATATAACAATTATTAGAAATCTTATTGCGATTATATTGAGATAAATATACATATTAGGAACATGACTCTAGGTGTTTGCTACCCCGAAGAAGAGATCCTCGAGTTAAATACATTATATATGGCATACCTTTAAGGAGAAGAAGAGATAAATATGATAGAAAAATATACAAAATCGTCAAGTTAATTTTTTTCGAAAATAGATTATTTAATTATTTAGTAATATTGTATGCGAATTGTGAATAAATTTATGAAACTCCTACACACACACAAACCACGATATAGGAGAATATGTTAAAATAATTTGCATTTATTCATCATTTAATACGCAAATTTTCAATTATTCGAAGTTTAAAGAATGAATAAAATGAATTGTTAAACCTTATACCTCTCGATCATTCCATTTTGTTCGACCTGACCGGGTATAGGACCCGCAACGGTGGCAGGCTCCTCTGCTCATATGGGCTAGCCATCGGGGGCGCTCCTCCTTTTTTTGTTGCTTAACAGGGGCTCTTGCCGGGTAGAGTGGCCTTCGGCTCGCGTGCCTGTTTATGGTATAGGGTCATGAGATTCGATCACATAATTCTATAACATAAATTGGTCACGTCCAGATTTCTCTTTTGATGGGAAAGTTCATGCAAATTTTGAGAAATATATGGCCACGTCTACGTTTGGATTTGATCCGGTTGGATGAGTGCGAGGGGGCACCACCTCCATCTGGATGCCCCATTCTTATTTCTAGGCTATAGAAATCGTCGGGTAACAACGAAGTCCCCCTTAAGTCTGTCTGTCTTCCCTGGGCTCAGTTTGTCCTTTTCGCCAGCAATTACCAACCCTTAGTTGGTTACCTCCTTTCTTTCGACTTCGGTCGACGTTTATTTGACCCCGGAATTCGTGAACGCGAAATTCTTTTGTGGTGGGTCCTTGTGCTGGGGGGAAAGACCCGCCCACGACACCGTGTCCCCAGACAAAGCCAATCTCGGCGGATCTTAACATCCTGTTACGACAAGGCAGCAGACCATCGCTGCAGTCCTTAACGGACAATTTTCTATACATACATCACCACATCATGTCAGAAGGCTTTTGTGCTCAACCTACCATATGCAGACACCAATACGAATAAATTCAAGAAAAACTTCGACGACATCTACAGCAATTACATACTTATTTTAAACACAAAACCATTGTTATACCACTTTAACCCTTGGAAGCACGAGATTTTAGAAAATAAAAATACTCGGTTTGCACAGAATTTTCTTTGTTTCAAAATTTATCAAATTTTTTTTTATTTTTTTTAAACAAAGCATGAAAATAATATAATAACACTAAACTTAAGAAAAATTCAAGATAATTCATTGTTATAGGGTGGGACTCAAAGAGTCCCACCATGCCACATCGGTTCATTTATGGTCTTTATTGAAGCACATTCGATTTCTTAGGCAGAGAGGCACTTTCCATACGGTGCATGACCATGATGTGCGAAATTCATTTTTTTTGGTACTGCAAACCGCACATCGACTACGAGTCGAACGTTCCGGCTGATGTTTGGAGTCCTGTCGTCTTATTTCTAATGAAACGCTCGGTTTTGATTTGCTGATTTGAATAGATGGTTGCTTCGATACCGTTGGCATGCTTTCATTGATCAGTGTTCTTGCAACAAATCCTTTGGCACATCGACCCTTGAATGTTTTCAATGTAATGTCTTTGTCCAGCTGTTTGTTTGAAAGATATGCGTTTACAACTGACGCATCAAGAAAATAAAATATAATGCGGTGCCACCATTTCCTACTACGACGATCAAGGCAGTAATTAGACATCAATTGATCAAATTTGTCCACAGCATTCATATTTTCATTATAATCGGTAATTAAAGGTGGACAAGTAACGGATATTTTAGTTTCGCTACGATTTTTCCTTTGTACTGTGGAGTGTTGTTCAGGATCATGAAAATTTGAAAGAATGATGACTTCCTTATTATCCATCCATTTTGTTGCCACTATTCCCGTATTACTTACAAATGATTGATATTCTCCTCGATTTTTTATATTTTTTCCAAAGGTAGGTAGAAACTGTCTTGTTTTATTTACGACACCACAAGCATTGATTTTTTACATTTTGGTTCTTCTAATAAATTTACACTGGTGAAATAATTGTCGAAATAAATGACATGCTCTTTTGCTTCTAAATCGGAGGAAAGCGTTTTAACAACTTTCTCACCTAGATTTTTGGTCACTCGATTTCCGATTTTCCCTGTGTATACATCAAACTTGTGGCAATAACCCGACATATCTGCTAAAACCCAGACTTTGTAACCTCTTTTTATCGGCTTTTTTGGTAAATACTGCTTGATTGAACGACATCCTTTAAATCTTATCATTGATTCATCGATTGCAAGATTGGGACCAGGATTAAAATTTTTCTTGAAATTTTCTTGAAATTTTCTTGAATTTTTTCTAAAAATGGACGAATTTAGTAGTTCTCACTTCCTCTTCCTGGCATTAACGTGTTATCATTTATGTGAATGTGACTGAGAAGCCACCCAAAACGGTTTACAGTCATTACTTGACATATATAGTCATTTCGTAAATAAGGTATAGTGCTCCACGCGTCTCTGAAACTTGGAAATTTATTTATTCCCATTAAGAAATTTATTCCAATAAATGCTCATTGGTCGGAGTAAATCTTTTGCCTTTTTGTTCTGCATAAAGATTTGTTTCGAAAACAATATCAGTGCTATAGATTTGTTTCGAAAACAATAGCACTGATAATGTCGTCAGTTACAAATTTACAACACACATCATATGGAGATGGATCTAGAAGACCTGTTAGGGATTGCGTCGGGCCAAAATGTGCAGAAAAGACTCCTGCTGGTATTACGTTTCCATTTTGACTCCATGTTATGTTTTTCTCAGCTTCTTTCTTTTTATGCTGCAATAGCTGCGTCTGTGCTATACTTTGATCGGAATCATCGGAACTAGAAAAAAGTTGTAGCGGAATGAATTCCTCATCGTTGTCAGTTTCAAGATCAATATAAGATTCTTGATCCGAAGGCATTTCTTCGAAATCTGTGTCACCTCTCTCCTCCTGTTCTCTTTTGGGTTTAGAATTCCCGGAAGAAGACATTGGTTGGTGTCTTTCACTTATTTTTGATTTAAACCTGAAATAAAAATTATTGTTCTTAGTATAACAAGGCTTAAAATTGCAATATTTTTAACTATTACCCAAGTTGCATGGTGGGATGAATAAAATTCCACCATTATTTATCATTTACTCAAAAACGTTAAACACTAAAAACTGTATTTTTATTTCTATACTTTGACTCAACTATTCAAAAACAATAAATAGCAAAACTAAACTCACTTTTTTGATTTTTCACATCAAATTTGAAGAAAAACCGTTTCGCAAGAAAAAGTTCCGCATGCAGTCCTTGATAGACCTGTACTGGTAAGTTCGAATTCGCTCACACAAGTGAACACATTTCTAACACTTGTTTAACGGTACTGTCAGCCGATGTATACAAGTGGGACTAAAAATAAACCGCTGTGCATGTAGCTATTGCAATTTTCAGAGATGGGTCAGAAAATATCCCACCATGCATATTGATGCATAAAATAAGTGCGACATTTTTAATACCACCATGCTCCAAAGGGTTAACCGGCTGCCATTTTGTTGGAATGTCACTAACAAATATTAACTGAATGAAATCTTTAAGATGTTTTGATTATTCATTTTATCTAGAACTTAAAAGATCCAATTAAAAGCATTGTGTCTAGTTTGGTGGAAACTCCAAACGGTAGAAAACCATACATTGTTTTTGTTGCACTCGGAGAGCTTTCAAATCGCTATTACTTTCCTGGATGTGATTTCACTTTATTAAAACATTCAGACTATAAGGACCTTTCCTTGGGCCACTTAAATTTAAATTTAAGGGTACCCATATGAATTCACTGGGAAAAATTTTATATTTACAAATTCAATTATCATTAACAAAGTTGAGTAAATTTCAACATCTAAGATTTTTGTTATTGTTTTATGCATTAGAACCTAGCACCATGATTTTGGCACCTTTAAAATGTATGTTTCCATCAAGAGTTAATAGCCTGTACTGAAGTTGGGAAAAAATAGCTTAAATTAACTCAATATTGTAAAGCTTAGTTTTAGTTACTAATATTGCTCGATGAACAGAGTCTCAAGGATGTGAATGATATACACTCTCCCTGAAATTTTCATGCGGTGACTTTCATCTAACAATTTTGACAAACTCGAATATCGTTCTTACTCTTTCAAGCTGTTTATAGCATTCAAGCAATTCATATTGAGATTTTCAGTTTTCCGTAATTGTCGCATTTTTTATTCCACTAATGTATCCTTCATCTATCCGTCTTTATAAATGTTTTTTATCCTGTTTTGAAAATTTATTATTACTGCCACCAGTATCTCCAGCTGGTTCTTTACTTCCCAATGTACGACAATCGTTTTGTATTCGCGGAAACGGGGTAGGAAGGCGCCACTTGCCAACACTTGAACTGCCCCCTAGAGTCAATTGGCGAGCCTGAGCTGGAATTATTAGGACACTATTAAGATACTGAGTTGTGTCAAACACACCAGGCTCACACTTTATTCTCACTGGCGAATATTTCCTAGCCACTTTCTTTCTTGGCTCGTTGAGCCACCTACCAACTCTTCCACAAAAACCATCTTGAATCACCACCTACACAATTCGGGATTCTCGTCGGGAAGGATTCTTGCCTCTACATGTGTAATTTACGCCCACCATCAATACTACAAGCGCAACCATACAACTGGCTGAAAACGCTAATCGCATGCAAAATTTCAAAATTATAGTCCAAAAAATTATTGTATATATTTTTAATATTTTTCTTCAAAGGGTAAAAATTTACAAAACTTACAATTTCTGTTCTGTCCGTCAACGTCAGAAGGACAAGCTACAGCTTATAAAATTCCAACGTCTTCCGATTTCTCCACTTTTTTGGCTTCTGCACAATTTTCGCGCTGGATGGAGCTCCAAGGCTGTTCGCTGACCAATTCGATTTATTAGTGGTAGTTTCCACGCTGTCCGCCCACTTTGCTCTTGATACTTGTGCCAATTGATAACTGGCTGTAGTGGCAATTGATTGCACTTGCGATTACGATAAACGAGACAGCTTCGACTGTCGTTGGCTCTTTTATTAACTTGTCGCAACGGCTCTTTTTCTTGAGGTGAAGGCTCCAACAACCACATGGCAGCTCAACCTTACCGCGTTTTCCTTGGATTCGCGTACAAACGTCTGCACTGTCGATAACAGCAAAATCGACTTGTTTTGGTTGTAATGTCAATTGTTATTTTTAAACTTTGTATAGTGTTTACTTGCCGAGCACTATTGAATTCACATTGTAGTCACTTGAGCCATGTCCGATCGGTTTGAGTACACTGTTGGTTCGAACATCGATTTCTTGTTGCATCGCCGATAAATAAACATGCGTAGCTTATACACGAAAAAGATGAACACGTACAGGACACAGCATAGTACATTAACTCCTACAATATTTCCTATTGCGTTGTCCAGCTCTTCCCAATTCAGGATTGGGTAGATGAAAAGATTTCCAAACGGATCTACTCCACCAGCAACATAGTAGGAAACAAAAAAGAAAGCATAAACTAATCCAAACGCAATTGGCAGGAACGTGTGAAGAAGTCAAATAGGGTAGGCTTCAATCCAGAGATCGATTAACATGATGACTGAATTGAAGGCATGTATTAAAATATCTACAGCGGTAAATTCAATATTCTGGTTATATAAAACACTCCAGTAGATTATTGTGATACAAATTGACGAGATCAACGTAATCACATGCATTGCCCAACATATTTTGAATGGAATAGGCATTTCGTTCGAGTCCTTTATTGGATCTGCAAACTCAGGATATAAGTACCATCTGACAACTAGAATAAATCCAATCATTGATGTGATTATACAAAGCATGGTCCCCCAATATGATAGATATATAAAGTAGAGGCCACCAAGCATGCCCAGTATCAGAGAGTAAATAACGGCTGCGATGATTGTTCGGTAAAGCAAAAACATAAAGCTTTTCGTTCTCGTTTGTCATTGTGATTTGACAAAATCATGGGCGGGTAAATGCTCCAATCTACAGTTTTTGATTTTGAATTCCTTGATCACTGGACTTAATTGTCGTCATTTTGTATGATTTGGTTGAGCTCTTGTTAGTATCTCAATTTAATATTTGGTGTGTTTCAAATACTTTGTGATTAATGGATTTGAGAATTTCGACGCACTCGTCAGCGCTTCTCAAAGAATCACATCATGTTGAAAGTTATGCCAGTATGTCTTCCAGCAACAGTGTTTCTAAAGTTGCACTTCCTTCTTGTGGTCCTAGGCAATAGATATTTGTAGATTTTACATTAATCCAGAAGAACTTCTTTGTGTTTATTTCGTATATACTACGAGTATATCTACTCACTTATTTGCCAACTATCCATTAACCATTTAGAAGCCGACGAAGCACTTGAGTGCCCCGAGCAAATGCTATGAAAAATCGGACCAAAACAGTAACACCTTAGCGTTGGATATCTTTGTGCACCCCGGAATCGTTCTTTGGGAGGTTGCGCTTCCCTAGCTCCGAAAGTTTCTACCAATCCTCGTCATGGGAGCGGAGTTGAACTTCGGTGGCGAAGAATAGTTGCTTCCTTTTGACTTAATCCCTAACCTTACTTGACACTAATAATTGCATGGTTTATGCTAATATTAATTCTATACTTGATCAATTAATCCTTCTTACCAGTCCTTCAGCGTGTGGGGTGGTTTCTTGGAAATATTTCGATTGAAATGTTTTAGTAGAAGGAATGCTTCCCTTCCGCGGTTATTATTTTTGTTACATTTTATATTTTGTAGCATTCTCCCCCTGCCTGAAATGGAGTTCACTCTTTCAATAAATTTCCTTTCACGCTTGGAAGTTGGTTGGCCGCTTCAGGAAAGATTAGTTTAAGCTGACTTGCCCCGATTCTACTTACTTTACTAAAAATTTAATAACGTAGCTTCTGGAGAATCGTAGCTTCAATTTGTGTTACATTTCCCTTTCAATACAGAATTGTATACCCTAGCAAGCAACAAATGCATTCCTGAATTCTTGGGTATTTTCGCATGTTAGTACGAGTATTAACCGAAATAAACCTAACGTTGAACTACTACTTGCGCTGATTGCAGAGCGTGGTGCTGCAAGTAGAACTAGTCAACATACCGACAATGTGCAAAGGGTAGATGCAAGCCTCACGGTTCTACCCAAAGAAAAGAATAGAGGAGAACTGCTGCTAAACTCACTACACTATCCTAAGAAGGGAAAAAGGAAATTGTTCCACTTGACCTTATTCTTCTATGATTCCTACCAAACTAGTCTTTGTCTAATTCCTTGCTCCCTGAAACCCGCATTCGCTGACCGGCTAATACCCACTACCATGTTATGCGCTAAGCAACTAATCATAAAGTAAGCTATTATTCCTACTACTACTAACTTCTCTTGACCCTATTTCTACTAACTTTATACTTCATTGTATGTATCTGACTTGAGTTTTAAGCTGATTAATTTGCAATGTTTTGATTTTAGCGCCATCACCTACGACCGAAGGACTCCAGATGTCATGAAAGATTTTACTCATAAAAAATGTCTAAGAGGAATGAGGAGAAATATGGGAAGACACACATCCTCGAAACTCTAGATAATGACATTTTTTTTGTGAGGGTAATAACTCCTAAAACTAACATTCACTATATTTACCCCTGACATTTTACTCCACTCTTCAACCTACCTCTAAACACTAAGCCAATTAAAAATGATTCCCATCCAAGGCACCCCGACTACCCCGTTTGACCTTGATCTGATCCTACTTTCTTTTAGCAATCAACAAAACAACTGAGGAGGTACCACGGAAACAAGGATAACCCGTAATAACTGCGATGCAACAAAACACAATAACTTCAGGAGGACTACAAGAGTAGCAGGTTAGAGATTGGTCTCCTTATCCCTCTTCAGAAGGTAACTCTTTAATTTTCTTTTCCATATCTTCTCTTTGTGATATCCATTTAAATCTTAATTTAATCGAACTGCCTTTATCTTGACTGGACACCTGATTTACAACCTTACCTTCCACTTTTCCGTCACTATGAGGTGAGAGTCCGCTTCAGGCGCGCTGTACTACGTAAGGTTTCAGGCCCTTAGCGTGCCATAGACCCGCTTCGTCTCCTTCTCAAGTGACTAGCTGATAAGTAGATGCTGATTCCTTTCTTTAAATACTAAAAGGCCCTACATATTCCGGTGCTAGCTTCGCGAAAAAACAGTTCGTGGCATCCGACTGAGCAAAGTTTCGTCGCCGAACCATATCGTTCACCTGGAATGGTGGAGTCCGCTTTCGAAGGTTGTATTGTTGTGAGCTTTGCTCCACCGCCTTTCTTATGCATTCCTTAACTTCCTTACGCATTTAAGCCATCAAACTCTCTAGCAACTTAAGTTTAATTGCATGACGTTCAAAGGCAAAAAATATTTCATGGCTTGCTTTTAGTAATCTTACAATTAGTCGTTTTATGAATGAAAATTAAAATGTCTTACTTTTGGCTACATTCTTACATTATCACAAAATTTAATCAAGTGCGGCTCAGTATGGCGTAGGTTTAAGTTCTACAAAATTGCGTATGGTAGTGTATGAAACTTAAATGTTCACCCATAACAGCTTCTTGAAACCTTTGAATAAGCGTGGTAATGATCATTTAAGAAGATATATGAAGTCTTCCATTTCCTCGGTTACACCTACTAAAAAATTTCTTCAACAAGATTTTGCTCAGCTTGGTTTAGTGCCCATTCACTGCCTGGGTCCCAGTATTCTGTTGCATGTCCATAAAAGAGGTATTTGCTGCACTTGCGTATGTGGACGAACGCCATTTGGTGGAAGTTTTCATGGTTTGCGATCCAGCGCTGTTAGCCATCCTGCGAGCCAAATTATATTCAAGGAATGCACAATGTATTCGAAATGATCGCATCGATGCGAAGTTTAGTACAAAAGCAACAAATTTCTTTGTGAGCATCACATCGTACTCTAAAATTTTCTAAGTTGCAGGTGAGATTTGTCGTTGTTCATCCTCCAGACGAGTTTCGGGGTTTGTCTTCGCCATTCTTTGTGAAGTATGTATTTCGGATTGGTCTTGACAAGATGCTACAGATGATGAGTAGGCGCCAATAGCGGATGTTGTAAGCATATGGTAAATGGGGGGCTTGCTCGCATACCGTTTTAATGCTTCTGAAGGAGTATTTCGACTATAGTTCAGCGACGGAGAGGCTGCTTTGAATTAATGTGCACCTCCTTTGTTTGTGAGTTTATGGTATAAATCCCATATTTGATGTTGGATTTGTAGTAATCAAGCAGTCGCCTAGGCAAACTGCTCGAAAAACACCATTACAAACCATCCAATTTTAATTGTAAATTTAAAAATAAAAATAAATCTACAATTAGCATTCCATGATGGCAACCCCGTTGCATCGCAACTTAGGAAAATGATTGCGTTATCTCACAATGGAAAATACCAGTTGCCGGCAAGCAGAAGACTCGCCAATGGAAGATAACCGGTGATGGGAGAGTCTTCTTGCTATCGGCAGCCGGGTCGGACTTCGCAAATTGGCTGTGCCGATGCTATATTCAAAAATCATACTTATGTGTTCGGTCGAGTTATAAAACAATACATCTATACTTTATTGTGGCGTTCTAACTAGCAATAAATTTAGCATTTTTCATTGGGAAAATGCTATAAACGCGAGGAGTTGCGTCCCTTGTGATCACGCAAGCAAAAGTGTTTCCCAATCCACGCTAGCCCAACGATATCCACTAATCGCGACCGAAATTGTGATTCATGAAATTGATTTTAGCTGTGTAATCTTCACCCTTTATCTGTCTTGTGTGATTACATGCCATCGTTGGTAATCAAAACGGAAAATTTCGCTTGAATTTTGTGAAAAACTAAAATTTCCTTGTGTTCTCATTAATAATAATTATAATTCGTGGCAAATATGTTCGACAATAGTGCTAAAATTTATAATCATTAACAAATTGCTGCCAATCAATACAATCAAGTAATACAATCCCAGTTTGATTGTCACCGCATCGTGAACCTTGAAGAATTTGTACAAATTCAGCGAAACAAATCAAATTCCGTCGTGTATTTCCTTTCGTTGGCAGAAACAAGAAAGGATTGCAAAAAGGAGTTAAAGCAACAGAAACCGCTGCTTGTGTGGCAATGGTGGCTGGAATAAGGATTGGGCTAAATAAAGCAATCCAGCATATCCTTGATGTTCGTTTCCGGGAATAGGAAATAAATTGTTAAGGAATTGGGATGACACTTTTCTTCACAGTCATGCGATTTACTTGCCGTCAGATCCATGACATTAAGACGTGTGGTTGACACTGCTGAAACCCGGAACTGAGCTGCAGCATTTTTCCGACGGGAATTTCACAGCAGCAACATCGCTTTGATTAATTCAAATAACTTATCCCGCCATTGATCATATGTTCTTCAAGATAAATCGTTACAGTGCTAATAATTAGAGTAGAGCGCGTGCTTGAAAGTGTTTCGGTAGACTAGTAACAAAAATATTAAAAATATTCAAATTCATTAATCAAAAAGAATATGGTATCGTGTATTTGTTTTTCTGCATCATTGGACATTTAACATAATTTGTGTAATAAAAATAATCACGCGCATTTATCTAAATAAGAAAAAAAAAGAAAACAAAAAAAAATTTCAGTAGTTGCAGGCCCTACCCACCCCATTTACGAGTGCTCGACGGAGAAGGATTGGGTAAGTATATTCTTTTTGAAAGTTTTATTTTTTAATTGATTTTCGTATTTATAAAAATTGGTTTACTACATAAATAACTTTATTATATAACACATGCATGTAGATCTATATTGCGAACTGCACTCTCAGAGAAATTGAAAGTGCAATATCCCAGAGGATATGCAGAATAAAATGTGATAATTTGCAAACGTAAGCTGGAAATAAAAGTGAAGTAGATTTAATGTTATTTTATTAGAAATTTATGTGTTGCATGCTATTTGATGTATTGCAGCCAATTTAAAAGCAGAACTGGAGTTTAGAGCAAACTTAAAAAAAAAAAAAAACGGAAAATGATTAGATACTTGGAATATTTGCCTCAGAATGCATGTATTTATGTAAGATCAATTTGAGTAGACATATAAGCACCTGTTCTTTTTCAAAAATTATATTATTTATACGGATTACTGAGAGAATCAATATATAAATTGAACAAAACTTTTGGTCTTTCCACTTGCATGGAACCTGCACTGATTATGGGACCCGCCACGTTGGCTGGCTTCTCTATTCATGAGCTAGCCATCGGTTTAGCTCACCCCTTCTTTTTGCGTTGCAGATGCTCTCGCAGGGTGGATTGGTCTTCCGCTCGCGTTCTTATTTTTGTTATAGTATTATGTGATTCCATCATATAAGACTATAACATAAATCTGAAGCAGGCCTCGGAGTACGTTCGAAGTTCACACCATTGGGTTGGTGGTGTAGGTTCGGTTGAGACGGACTCCCGATTAGCGCTGGTCTGGCTCTGAGCACTTGTCCCCATAAGGGCTTGTGCTAATCCTCGCATGGCCTCCCTGCTCTGCAAAGATAACCATGGGACCAAAAAGGCGACTACATACACGAACGGAGATAGCGGCTCCGAGGGGGGACCCAACAAAACTGGAGCCAACAAAATCAAAAGATCAAAAACATCTAAAACACGAAACAAAAAATAATAACGACGACGCAACCAGCGTTTGCAGCCACGATGTCAACAGAACATCGAGAGCGGTACTAAACGAAGACTAACACAATGGCAGTGAAGGCAGACGAAAAGCGGAGAATAGCAGACAGCCTGGTTCAGACTGAGATTCCTGCGGCGTTCGGGCGTAGCAAAAAAATGATGCGAATGCCCGAGTGTCCTATTAAGGAGAAGCGGGAAACTCTGCAGGACGCTTCAGGTGTTCAAGCGGTGGTAGATAACATAAAGAGCATCAAAAATTCGATTGTCACTACTGCGATCGTTACCGAAGCGACCGATGCAATGGTCGCGAATCCCGACATTGCAACGAAACATTCAGAAGTCAACGAGGAGATTCCGGCACTAAAAGCAAAGAGTGACCAGACACCGCGTGATTGCACCGCCAACGTTGAAAATGTGGCGGAAGTACTGCACTCGGAAACGGAACGCGATAACCTCTCCCAAGGATGGTTGCAAGGTACAATTGCGGCCCAGCGACACGAAGAAGAAAGGCTACTCCGAAAAGCGGGAGATGTTCTGAAAAGAATACAATCTGCATGCGACTCTCCAAAAATCAGCAAAGCAGCAAAGGCGGGGCTCCTTGAACTAGAGGAGCTCCTAGATCGCATAGGGAACTATAGGAGGAGCTGGTTAAGGGCCAAAGACGAAGAGAAAGCTAAAGAGGCGCTTGGGGCGAAATCTAAAGGCGACATGCAGATAGCTCAACCATTTAAAGTCAACAAAAGAATGGCGTCTAGTCCAATTGAAGGAGATCGGGATAAAAGAAGGCAAGAAGAGGCACTTGATGGGCGTGGAGCACCAGATCACGGATTCTAGACAGTGTATGCAAAAGGAGCGAAGAAAGCCGCAAAGAAACTCCTTCAAAAAAGCCAGAAAGTAAAGTTCGCACGGACGCCCAATTACAAAAAGGACCTGATGCAAAACAGGAGAGGCAGAAGCCCCGACGAAGACCCCGGCAGCAGGCACTGCTTGTAAAGCCCCAAGATGGCCGATCGTACGCGGAGGCACTGTGGGACATCAGGGGAAACGTAGGGCCCGAAGACACCAATACTACCATTAAAGTAGCACGACCAACGCGGTCGGCCCACACACTGGTAGAATTCGGAGCAGAGGCCGGCAATAAAGATGCATTTTGTCACGCAGTAAAGAAAGCCCTCGGCAAAAGCGCAACTATAGCCCCACTCGAGCCGATGGCAACGATCGAAATACGAGACATTGACTGCGTGACGGATCTGGCTGAGGTAGAAGAGGCCATCAAAAGGGAGTTCCCTAGCGTGGGAAGGATCAAAGCGAGACTGACACCAGAAAACAACAGGGGACAACACATGGCCATAGTTGACTTGACCGAAGAGGACGTCGAACAATTCCTGAACAAGGGCAAAGTAAGAATTGGGTGGGTTGTCTGTAGGATACGGCGAAGAGCAACGCCTCTTCAATTTTTCAAATGCCTTGGTTATGGTCACACCACACAAGTATGCAAAGGACCCGATAGGAGTTCCCTATGTTACAAATGCGGTGAAATGGGACATAAAAGAAAAGAGTGTACGAAGGAGGCACACTGTATTCTTTTCAAGGATGCTGATCCAAAACCTGATTTTGGACACGTCTTGGGATCAGGAAAATGCCGGGTGTTCCAGGAAGCCCTAGCCAAAGCAAAATTAGAGCTTCGATGACCCGCATCCTGCAGCTAAACCTACACTGCAGTTCAACCGCCCAAAATCTGCTTTAGCAGTTTGCGAGGGACGTGAAAGCCGACTTCTTGCTGCTGAGTGAGCAACACCATAATAAAAGTCCTGCATTATGGTATTCTGATGAAACTGGTACTGCCGCCATCTGGGTTCGGAACAGTGACTTTCAAGCGGAGAGCTGTGAACGGGGGGATGGTTTCGTGTGGGTTCGGTGCTCAGGGATCACCTTCTTTAGTGTGTACTTAACGCCTAACGAGTCGATATCATCTTTCCAAGCCAAGTTTAATGCTCTGGAGGGCGCTGTCTTGAACGCAGAGGGCAAAGTGCTCGTTGGGGGTGACTTCAACACTATAGCAATCAAATGGGGCATGCCTCAGACGGATCCGCGGAGAAAACGAATCCTGGAAATGGTGGCCAGGACGGCCCTTGTCGTACTAAACTCTGGAAATACGCCGACTTTCCGCCGTATTGGCTGTGAGGGAACCATACCGGACGTGACATACGCCTCGGAGTCCTTGGTACGGAGGATGCACAACTGGAAAGTATTAGAGGACTACTCAGCCAGTGATCATCAGTGCATTCTGCTTGAGATAAGCGATGTTGTCTCCCGACGTCCGTGCTCTCGGTCTTCTACAGCTGGATGGAACATCGGAAGGATGGACGTCGAGAGGTTCGTCAAGGTTCTCACAGCAGGTGAGCCGCTGCAGGGAGCTTCGGAGGGAACGGAAGAACTGGCAGTTCAAGACGTGGTGAGCTCTACTATGAGCACCATTACGACTGCTTGCTGCGCTCCTATGCCCCGTCGAAGACCCCAGCACGGCAAGCCCCTAGTGTACTGGTGGTCAAATGAAATCGCTGCAAAGCGAAGGGAGTGTCACAAGCTTCGACGTGAGGCTCAACGGGCGCGGAACCATGACGAGGCATGCAACTGGGTGGCAGCATATAAGTCGGCCAGGAAATGCCTTCGCAAATTGATCCACAGTAGCAAGGCTCGCTGCTGACAAGACCTAGTGGACAATGTGAACAAGGATCCGTGTCGCTGTTACACAACCAGTATACCCTATGTGTACTGGTATGAACTGGGAGCACATTTGATGTGTATCCAATATACATCATCAAGGCTCCCGGGGAAAGAACTCCTAATTCACCACTTACCTGCTACTCTGTCCGCTTAAACTAGAACAGCAAAAGACGAGAGTTAATTTTTAATGAATTTCCTTAGTTTTATTGCTCATTCTTTTTAAATCTCTAACATTACAATCAATTATTTAGTTAGTTTAAACAGCTATCCATATCGGGTGAAGCATTTACATTCACACTTCTTTAGTTAATTATAGCAACTATCCATACGGTGTCTACACGGACGGAGGTTGCCTAGAAGTAAGTAAAGTAAGTTGATGGTGGCTACGCAGCGTAATACGCAAACAAGCCGAAGGAGGTTCGCGGCTCAAGCCTTCACCTCACCATCTTACTAATTATCGAAGATACTCCGCATTTGCACCGGAACTTTATGCACTGCCTCTTCGTTGTTGACTTCGCGGCGAAATACATTTCGCGTACAATACCGTAACCGCTGTTATCACTACTTCCCGTTTTTCGCTCGATCAATTGCCTTTTAAACGATTCATGCGGCCTCAATTCGCCCTAAATTCGCTGAGTGGTTGAAACGTGCGCTCTCGTTCCACGAAAGCTTCTTCCTCCGTGCTCCGTCTCACTTGCCCGCATCGTGAAACTTTGCGGCGAATTGGAGAAACGGTTTGAAGGCAAGGTTTAGCACAGTGTCACTCCGCTGGAAACACACCCCGAAGCTTCTCATGTACATGGTCGTTGTCGTTGCTAATGTTATGGCCTATGTAGTATAACACTTGGCGTAGCTTGTCGATGTTTCTATAAGCACACCCCGAAGCTTCTTATGTACATGGTCGTCGTCGCTAATGTTATGAATTATGAAGACTTTTCGCTTGCCGTTGGTCGTCAGGTATATGATTCGACGACAATGGAGGTGTGTGCTTGGTTGGCTTATTGCATATCGCTCGTAACATCGCCTTAACTACAAGCTGGCCATGGGGAAACTTGGTGCCCTACGGAAGCCTTGTATACATGACGCGGAAAACATGAACGCGATAGTGCGGGGGCCCTTTCCCGCCCATCCCGTCCATTTTGACGCTGTCCATGGTGAGACAGCAGTCGACTTCCCAATTTTCACACAGCTGGAACTGGTGGAGGCAGTTCTCTCATTGAAAGCGAGGAAGGCTCCAGGTCCAGATGGTGTTCTGGGTGAGGTGTTGCGGCTCGTCTATCACCATTGTCCTGACTTGCTGCTCAGCACATTCAACGCTTGCGTACAGGGCGGGGTTTCCCCGGTACGATGGGAGGTGCCGAGGCTCGTGCTGATCTGCAAGGGGAAGGGAAATCCTGGATCGCCGTCTGCATACCGCCCGTTATGCATGTTAGACACGGCTGGGAAAGTGCTAAAGAAACTCATCAAGTGGACGCGATTCGTGCTGCTGAGGACCTATCTCCTCGGCAGTACGGCTTTAGAGCAGGACGTTTTACCATAGATGCGATTGCAGAGGTGGTGAACGTGGTCCAAAAGGCAGAGGCATATAGTCGCACCAAGCGACGGATCGTCCTGTTGGTGACACTCGACGTCAGGAATGCCTTCAACTCTGCTTGATGGGTGGATATTCTGGATACGCTGAAAAACTGTTTTCAAGTTCCAGAATATCTAATTTGGCTTTTGAGGAACTACCTAAAGGATCGAAGCCTGCTCTACGACACGACACAGGGCCAACGAAGGATGGAAATTACATCGGGTGTTGCCCAGGGATCTATCCTTGGTCTTACGATTGGCTACTGAGACTTGAGATGCCAGATGAGTCGCGCTTCGTCGGCTTTGCGGATGATGTTGCGGCTCTGGTCGCTGGACGCACCGCTGAACAAGCGCAACTTAGACGCAACTATTGTGCCGAGTGAGAGACTGGATGACTGCTCGCGGGCTGAGTTTAGCACTGGAGAAAACCGAAGTGGTCATCTTGACAAAAAAGAGAATCCCTAGAGTAAGGATGATCAGTATTGGAGACATACGAATCGAATCGAAGCCAGCGATGAAGTACCTGGGGCTACTGATCGACTCAAAGATGAGTTTCTCTGAGCAAATCAGGGCGACGGCTGATAAGGCTGCTTCGGGAATATTGGCTCTGAGTCGACTTATGGCCAACGTAGGGGGATTCAGCTCATCAAGAAGACGCCTCTTGATGATTGCTGTAGGGTCAGTGCTATTGTACGGAGCAGAGGTATGGGGCGACGCTCTCAGCAAGGAGGTATACCGAAAACGTTTGGCACAGTTACAGAGAAGAGGAGCTTTGAGAATTGCATCTTCGTATTCAACAGTCTCCAACTCGGCGATGAAAGTGATTGCAGGCGTGATACCTGTCGGCCTCCTTGCTAGAGAGCGCCGCACCGTTTATCTGCGCCGAAACGAGAATGCGAGGGAGATGGTTGTCTGCAAGGAGAGACAGCGCTCGCTCAACGATTGGCAGCAGTCTTGGGTCAATTGCACAAAAGGAAGGTGGACTGCGCGCCTCATCCCGGATGTGAGATCGTGGCTAAATCGAAGGCATGGTGAGACTGACTTCAATCTGACCCAGCTTTTGAGTGGGTGTTTTCAGTCTTAGCTGCACAAGATCGATAAGTCACAGTCTCCCAATTGTCGGTTTTGCCCAGGAGAGGAGAACAACGCCTGTCGCACATGTTTTGAATGTACAAAATGGGTCAGGCTGCGAAGGGAACTCTACAGGGAGACGGGAGAGCTCACCCCGGATAATATAGTTGTGGTGATGCTCAAATCGGTTGACAAATGGAACCAGGTGGCACATCATGCTCGGGCAGTCCTAAAATATAAAAGGGACTCACAGCAGCCAGGGGCGCTGGGGCTGGGGGACTCCCCAGCTTGAAGGCGCCCCACGGCGTAACAAAAAGAGACTTGGCCCCAAGTAATGTGTCAAATTGTTCCAGGTTGGAAGTCTCACACTCTGTGCATAAATATCATTCACCTCCCTACCACAAAAAAAAAAGACGAGATCTTTTTAAGTCTCACCCACTTCGCTGAACTTAGTTGGTCGTTTGCTTTGGCAATCTTTTCCTTTCAGTAGGTTACCTCCACAATAAGTGATTCGTGAATGGGAAATTTTTTTGTAGCGAGCCCTTGTGCTGGGGAAAAGAACCCGCCCCATGACATCCTCAGACAAGGCAAATTGCGGTGAGCATCAACATTCTCGCTCGTTTTATGGACATTCTTACATCTTTCATTTCACTACCGATTACTAATGCCAACATTAGTGTTTTGAAAGAAAAGTTTATAAGCCAGCTGAGTGCTGTAAAAATTTGTTTACTTTCTAGTTAATATGATACATTATATGCCAACAAGCCTAAAATTTGTGATTTTCATACTAAAACCCGACAAGAATTGCGACCTAAAAAGACAAAACTTTTCCTTCTATAACTGATTATAACTTTAAAGATGAGCATTAAAATGCATAGTTAAGTTTTTAGTTGACTGTAGGACATTATTTTCCTGAAATTTTCATGAATATGTGTAGCCAAAGTTTACTGAAAACCAAGGTGATGTGTATCGAATAAGCGTGAACGGCTGATGCGATGAAATAGGACATTTTTAAGTAGATTTCTTGAGATTGATTGCGGAGTTCGCTTTTTGTTTATAGACATATATATATATATATATATATATATATATATATATATTATATATATATATATATATATATATATATATATATATATATATATATATATATATATATATATATATATATATATATATATATATATTACACTATATATATAGTGTATGTATAGGCTAGTTTTGTTAATTATTTAAATTTGTTAAGCGAAAACAAAATAGCAGCTGTTTTAGATAAAATTCGTGATTTCTGTTCTGACTAAATTATAGTTAATAATTCAAGTATGATATAAAGCGCACAATAAAAAATTAAAAGCCGAATTATCTGAAAAAAAAAGACGACCGCTTAAGGGTCGAAAAAATTTGAGATATGAAAAAACTTAGGGGTAAGGTCAAAATATAAAAATGGTGGCTAAAACTTTTTAAAGCTACGATTCATATTGGATATTTATGAAACTAAAATCAAGGTAGACGTTGCTGAAATCTTGTACTGAAATGCACCAGAATTAAATTCGATTCCTATGAACGCTGTAGATTCTAGCAGTAGTGAGTTTTGTATTGCAGTCAAGAAATTAAATTTTAATATACATGGTACAATGTATTCAAGGAACTGGGTTTTAACAGATTGGAAATGAAAAAATTTAGCCACTAAAAAGGGTGAAATAAAAAGCTTTTAGAAAAAAACGAAAACCAAATTCAAGTTTCCCTAAAAAGTATGATATAAATTTTATGGAAGCGGTGCTGAATGAATTTTCTCACACACACTTCCAACATGTGCATTATCACAAAAGAAACAAGGAAAAACTAATATGGCAGTAGGTTTTTTTTGTTCGAAACGTTTTTTTCAATAACCTGAATGTTGATCTAAGTCGATCACTACTAATTTTAAAATGTATAATTAATTAGTTCTATCGGGTGAAATTGTTTTTAAGGACTTTGTAAAAAATGTTGTACAAAGCCTTACTAGTTTCGCATTCTGTCTGACCGTCTGCTCGTGCATCACAGCAAGTTTTCTCAGAAACCATAGAAGTTAGAAAGCTCAAGCTTTCTGAAATGTTCAGACGTGTTAGTCTCTCAAAAGTTTAGATTTTATCAAACATTTAACAGCTTTAAGGGGGTCCCTCCTTATCCTGAAGAGATCCTTAAAATTTTTTTCCATCAAATGCAGTCGAGTGGGATATCAGTCGTAAAGTCTTGATTCGAACTTTGAAAATTTGAAACAAAAAAGTCATTTTATTCATCATTGGGCCCAGGAGGAGGTAAAATTACGAATAATTTGTGTTCCCCCCTCGCGATTGTATACGTTTGACCTGAATAATCTGAAAAAAATTACAAAAGTAAATCTTTAGGAGCTCAAGCGCAGCAATTGCCTCTAAAGTCAAAATTAGACCAACTTTTGTTAATAATAGTACATTTAATAAATTTTACATTTTTGCCTATGAAATTAAAATGGGACTTTTAAATTTTCCAAATACAATTGAAGTTTTCTGATAGCAATTGTATGTGTCCTGAAAATTTCACAATAATCGCACTATAAACAGCTAAGTTACAGCCGATTGAATATTTAACATTTATAACAACATTAACACGTGGTACTAAGGAGAAACAAGTTTGCAACGGACCTAGACACTACAGATATGTAGGAATTTTTAGAAAAATTTTAGGAATGGGTTGTAAAATTGATGCGTCACCATGATTAATCAAGCAACGGGTTCAAAACACTTGAAACCAAATGGCAGCGAATTTAAATTCATAATAACCAGAATATAATTTTTCGAGCTCAATTTATGGAATCTATATGTAAGTCAAGTTTTGATATGCAGAGCATATTGTTTGATTTACTAATTGCTCCACAATACCCACCTGGTGGGAGCACTCTCCTGCAACTTTAACGTGTTCATTTTCACTCAATCGTTGTTTGCAAGAAAAATGCATAAATGCCCAACAAGCTCGTCAACTGTCCTTTTGTTTCCAGCCCACCATGTTGTGGTATATCGTGAAAACGAGACGGCCTCGTCAATCAATTTGCGTTTGATACATATGACTAAAATGCCACTCAACAAGAATTCGATTCATTGATTCATTCATTTATATATTCAATGATAAACTTTCTTCGCTGATCAGGTGAGTATGCAATTGAATTTGCATCAAGTATTGACGTCGTTGCTGCATGCGCATTTGAAAAACGACTGATTAGTTGATCAATGAATTTGCTTTATTGACAATATCCATAAAAATTTGCATAAATCATAGAGCGATTTGAAAAATAAACATAAATATACTATAAATCACAAAACTTAATGGGCCCTGAGGGCATTTTAGCAAGAAACGTTTGAAAAATACAATAAATTAAGAATATATCAAACTAATCACTTTTATTGCGCATTACCATCTTTATTTATGTTAATTTAGATTGGTGAAAATAGAGGAGCAATTTAACTACACATAAACAAATTACGTATTATTTCAGCAACAGTATTTAGTGTAAAATTTGGAATTTTCTTTGTTTGCATCTATTTCGAATTCACTTTGCATGATTAGAAATTTTTGTAAATATTGATTTGGTGCAAATTATTATTTTACAGTATAGTGGCTATAGTTTCGTGTCCGATTAAGTTTGGCTGTCGATACGTGTTAGTATTGTTGTAATACCATACAATTGAAATGGATCTAACTCACTTGGTTATGATTTGATTTCTATGAAATTTTGCATATTTAAGGGTACCGTTTTGACTTTATGGGAGAAAACGTAAAATTAACATATGCTATTATTATTAACTAATTTGCATGAAATTTGATTTCTGAGGTATTTGTTGCCTCTATTACTCATAAATGTGGGATTTGAAATTTAAGGTAAATAAAGCAGTGCTAGTATGTTTAGTCGTAGTATAATGGTTATAAAACAAGAAATATAAATGATTTAACGAGTTCTAGTACTTAACGAATTGATGTGTCAACGTTCACGGTCAAAAGGCAAGAGAGCGATCTTGAGTGACTGCATCCAATTGATACGATGTTTCAATACAAGCAAGACTTGGAAATTAATTGTAACAAATTAATACGTAACAAGTTGTATGATATGAGTGTAGATTGAGGAACACAGCTGGAGATGGCTATGATGAGCTTTTGTTTATTCATTCCCACAGAAATACCTATCTCTGTGTTTTTTCCGGATTTTTTGGCACAAAAGTGTCCAAGCGTGAAGGGAGACTCCCCCATTTTTCGTAATTTTTGCCTCCTGCTGGATTACCTCATGCAATATATGGCTCTTTGTTTTAGATTCTAAAATTCCTAGTTAAGACGTTTCATTCGATACCCCACTGAACCACATTTAAAAAAAAAATTTTTTAATGGTCACTTCAGCATAAGGAAGGATCCTCCTCAAAATATTTTGATATGTTTGATAAGACTTAACATTTTGAGAGACCACCACTTTTGATCCTGTTAAAATCATAATTTGAATTTCGCGCCTTTATTCAACTCTGTCTTGACTTTTTCTGAGCTTAACCGCCCCCTATCAACTTCAACTCTCTACGTTCTATGACTTTGACATGCAAGTGTTAATCGCGCCTTAATACTGAAATAAAAGACTTTTCCTTGCAAAGTAGAAATATATTTTCAATTATTTCATCAGGTTATGGGCCCAGTAAAGCCCAGCAAAGCCCAAAAATAGAATCAGTGCAAAAACTTTCAGTGGAATAAACATTACAGTGAAAAATAGTGAACACAACCTCGCTTACTGCATGTCAAAACGTAGAGGAATATGTGAGCAAAATTATGTGCACTGCTCACAAGCTCAAAAACATTGGTTTCCAAGTAGACGACGAATGGCTGGGTACACTCTGCTCTCCGGTCTACCAGAATCCTATCAACCAATGATAATTGCTATTGAAAGCTCAGGCATGAAAATAACCTCAGACTCTGTGAAATCAAAACTATAGCAAGACGTTAGACAAACAGAAAGTGACTCAACAGTGCTCTCAGCCACTAAGAAATTTAAAAACAATTATAAGAAGCACTCTTGTAAAAAGTATGACCATAAAAGCTCTGAATGCAAATCCAAGACGAAGGATATTCAACAAAAAACAAGCAGTTCTTCCTATGGTGCTGTGTTTGTGGCAACATCCAGCCAAGATGACGCCTGGTACGTGGATTCCGGTGCATCCTCACACATGGCAAGACATAAGAATATGCTCGAAAATGTGACGGCTCCTGCCATACAGAAAATTAGAGTCGCAGACAACAAAGTACTACCCGTCTGCAAACGCAGACTATGGGCGGTGCCCGATATTTTATAACATTTCTTTACGACTGTTCAAAGAAGGTGTTCTTGTACTTTCTCCGAAACAAGTCTGACGCTTTGAAGAAGTTCAAGAAATTCAGAAATGAAGTCAAAAACCAGCTGGGTGCTCGTATAAAAATGCTTCGGACAGATAACGGCTTGGAATACGTCAACAAGGAATTCTCAGATTATTTAAAAGGCGCTGGCATCGTACATCAAACAACCACACCGTATACACCTGAACAAAATGGGACAGCAGAACGCATGAACAGAACTGTAGTAGAGAGAGCAATGTGTATGCTCCTAAATGCCAATCTACCCAAGATGTACTAGGCTGATGCCATACATACTGCGGCACATGCAATCAATCGTTCTCCAACGAAGTCCTTATCTTTTAAAACGCCAGAAGAAATGTGGTCTGGTGAAAAGCCAAAGGTGAACCATATGCGTATATTCAGATGTGAAGCTATGGTACACTTGTCCAAAGAGAAACGCAAGAAATGGGATCCAAAGGCACAAAAGATGATCTGAATTGGATACTGCGATCATACCAAAGGCTACCGATTCATAATACCAAACACAAGAAAAGTGGTAAACAGTCGAGATGCTACATTCCTTGAATCTACCGTGAAGAGGGACTATGTCCCTGTAGAAATATCTGAGAAGAAACCTGAAACAAATAAAGAAGAAGTTAATAGTAACAACTCTGAATCAGAGATGGATTCAACTACCAGTATTAATGACACTGTACCCAAAAACCCGTCTACTTCAGACAGTGAATACATTCCGGACACCAGCATTGATCTTGATAGTCCTTCAGTCAGCAAAATCACCCTGAGACCAAGAAAGAAAAATCAGAAAATGACTAATCTAGATGGTTCCGTAGAAAATACTTACCTGTGTCATCACAAAGAGGTACTATCTGATGTTCCCACGACTTACACCGAAGCTATAAATTCGGTAAACAAAGACAAATGGAGAAAATCTATCACTGAAGAACTGGATGCTCTACAGAAGAACAACACATGGACATTGGTAGAAAAACCCCCAAATGCCAAAGCAATTGGATGCAAATGGGTATTCCGTATAAAAGAAGAACCAACTGGTCCACGTTCTAAATCACGTCTATGTGCAAAAGGATATGCATAAATTGTAGGTATTGATTACCAAGAAACTTTTGCTCCAACAGTCAGGTATGATTCAATACGATTGTTACTATCTGTAGCTGTACAAAATAATCTCAAAATCATGCAACTAGACGTCAAGTCAGCTTTCTTATATGAGGAACTTGAAGAGACCATATTTATGACTCCACCAGAAGGGTTGGACCATGGTGAAAATACGGTATGTAAACTGAACAAGTCACTATACGGGTTAAAACAAGCCCCTCACTGCTGGAATGCCAAATTTGACTCTACACTGAAAAGCTTTGGTTTTGTAAATAGTAAAGTTGATCGATGTGTGTACATTGGTCAAGTCAATAGGAAGAAATGCTTTTTGTGTCTCAATGTTGATGATGGTCTCCTATTCTCAAGTGATGAATCAGCATTGAATGAATTTATAAGAGAACTGAAAAACATATTTGAGATTAAAACATTGGAAACTCCAAGTAATTTTGTGGGAATGTAAATAGAAAAATTTAGTACCTGCATATTCATACATCAGACTAAATAAATACCACAAATATTAAACAGATTGAAATGAATAATGCTAATTCTAATACTGTTCCAGCCGACCCTCACATGAAGCTACAGAAGGGAGAGATGGAGAGTACGAGAAGAACGTTCCATACAGAGAAGCTGTGGGCGCTCTTATGCATCTGGGTACAGTGAGTCGGCCGACATAATGTTCGCAGTCAGTTTGGTGAGCAGATTCCTCAATTGGTACAACCAGAGTCACTGGAACTCAGTCAAACGGATCTTTAAATATTTAAAAGATTTTAAAAAGTATGGACTATGCTACTCACATACACCAGAAGCTTCTGAGGTCATTTGCTACAGCGATTCTGACTATGCAAACGATCTGGACACACGTCGTTCCGTCACTGGCTATGTTTTCTTCAAGAATGGGGCAGCCGTGACTTGGTCGAGTCAAAGACAACAAACTGTGGCTCTGTCGACAACTGAAGCTGAATTCAAGGCAGCTTGTGCCGCCACTAAAGAAGCAATGTGGATAAAACAATTGCTAAGTGATATTGGTGAATATAAACAGGACTCAATATGTCTTCATTTAGACAACCAAAGTGCCATTAGTGTTATTAAAAATATAAACTTTCACAAGAGATGCAAACACATTGACATTAAATATAACCTCATTAAGGAAAAATATTTTTTTAAAATAATCGTATTAAATTTTGTAAGCAGTGCCTCTCAGTTTGCCGATATATTCACAAAAGGATTGTCAAAAGATAAATTTCATTTTATAAGGTCTAAACTTGGCAAGTACTTGCATAACTCATTGTTATAAATAATCATTAATCTATATCATGTATGTTATTATGTAATTAATGAAATAAGGCTTGAATTCAGGGAGAATGTTAAAATCATAATTTGAATTTCGCGCCTTTCTTCAACTCTTTCTTGACTTTTTCTGAGCTTGACCGCTCCCTATCAACTTCAACTCTCCACGTTCTGTGACTTTGACATGCAAGTGTTAATCGCGCCTTAATACTGAAATAAAAGACTTTTCCTTGCAAAGTAGAAATATATTTTCAATTATTTCATCAGATCCTTTTAAAAAGTTTGAGCTTTCTAGCTGTTGTAGTTTCTGAGAAAACTTTCTATGACGCAGGGAAAGAGGGAGGGACGGGCAGGACGCAAAACTAGTAGATTTTTGTCAGGGCGCAAAACTAGTAGATTTTTGGTCCATTAATTGTGTCCTACAATTTCAAAATCCGAGCAGCGATGAATTGTGTTCGTCGACTGAGTCAGACCAACGTTTCCTCGGTTTCCCCACCGGCCTCCAGCCTTCACTTCTCCCAACGAATACCTTTTTGGGTATCCGTTGTTCGTTCATACGATTCATGTGTCCAGCTCATTGCAGCTTCCGCAATCTTTCAATCGTTGAGATCTCCGGCTCGTCAAAAATATTATATAGCTCATGGTGCTATCGCTTTCGCCATTGATTCTCGTCTAGATTCGTCCGATTATTCGCCTCAGGACCCGTCGCTAAAAGGCATTAAATATATTTGCGGATTTGTGGGTTAGGATCCATGTTTACACCCATCGCATAACACAGGTCTTATCACAGATTTGTAGACTTGGAGCTTTGTTTTCCTGTGTATGCAGCTGGTCTTCAAGGTTTTACAAAAAGGGGAAAACAAGGCAAAAGGAAATGAGTAAATAATTAAGCGTGTAGCAAAAATAATTGGTTATTTCTTTAGATACGTAGTGTCATGATATGTTTCCCAAAATGAACAATATTGTATGTTTACTATCCATTTATATAAAGAATAAATTTCGGCTCTTTCATGACACATAGGCATTGAAAGAGCCGGCCAAAGTTATGAAAGAGCCAAGGTCTTTTGTAGAGGGATTGAAGAGTAAATTAACGAAGGTTTAAATGAAAAAATTTATTATTATATAAAGATTTTTATGCCAAGCAAACTCTGGATAAAGTTTTTACTTGAACTTTGAGTTTGAGATCGGTCATTACAAGCTGAGTTAAGTACTATGGTATTTTAATAAGTAGTAAATTGCTTACCAAATTGTTATCTAAAATCCAAAATTGATAACAAAAATAAATTAGTCATAACGCTTCAAAAACTTTCTTTACAAAAATAATGAAATCTCCCTTTTACGCCACAGGATTCATGTGCCCAACCGCTACAAATTTTGCACTGGTACCATTCTTGACTGCTATTACCATAATTCTTACTGCACACCACACAATAATTGTATTCTTTATGATTCACTGAAACCTTTCTTTTAGCTTGTTATAATACTACATACATTATCCCCAGAATCAGATGAGCTCGAATCTGTACTATTGTTTATTCTAGATTTTTTAGTGAGCGCTTTTATAGATGTTTTTGCACTCATTTTCTGTATACTCGTTCTCCTTTGGTTGGCATTTGCATCCTTTTCTACGGTCTTGTTCTTCTCAAGAGAATCAGTAAATGTTCCGGTTCTTACGGGACGTGTTTCCGGTTCGGGACGGTTTCCGGTTCTAACGGGACATGTTTTTTTCGGAGCCCTGCCTTTGAAAATGGCCTAATCATTTGTGGTGATATGATCAGTTTTCCTGATGTAGACGGAACTGGAACTGTATAAGCTGGCAAAGATAAAGAAGATCTTAAACCATCTTGTAATGCAGTTTGTTCCTGTGAAGTTCTAGCAATCAGCAGTGAATGTGCACAAGCAGAGTTAGGTGAAATTGGCATATTTTCTTGAGTTCCAATCACATTGCTATTACCATTTTTTTTTATCAGAATCGACTCCAGCAGATGGATAAGATCTGTTGGTCACAAGCGATGATAAAAACTCTTCTTCTCCAAATATGTTTGAGTCCAAGGGTAAACACCTATTTTGAGAAAACCTTGTGTAATATTTTGAGGACTGAAAGGTGATAGATATGCATCTCTCGCGAACTGTCCAACTTAGGAATTGGTCACCGTTATAGCGGGATTTGACAGCATGCACTCATTCAGATACTGTGACATCAAGGGGCTGTAGCTTATAGCTATAGCATGGTGGGAAAGTCACTATTACAATAGAGTTTTCGCGAGCGAATTGTATAACTCTGAGGTTAATATGTGAACTGTGCGCATCCATTAGGATCAATCTCAGATTTTCTTTGGAAGGCTTCACATGCATTACAAAATGTTCTAAGGCTTTAATAAAGCATTCTTCCTTCATCCATTCAAAAACATTTGCCAACCCAAGAGCTCCTGGTGAACAATTGGCTAACAATATATTTTTTAAGTTACCTCGAGGGAAAACAAAAATTGGTGGCAGAAAGCCACCAGCAGCACCAGTTTGTTACCAAAGCTTCTCGTTTGCCTGATGTTACTTGTTCAATTTGCTTCGATCCTCTTTGAGCAATCACTTTGTTTCAGGATACTTGAATATCATGTGCGGCGGAAAATTAAACCTTGAAATAATATCGGTTAGTTTTCGCAAAACGTGCTTACGTTCATTTTATTTAAACTAGTAGCTATGGAAAATGAAGAAGAACTTTCTCCGGCTTTCTATTTGCTAGTTCTTTTTGTCTGCAAATAAATCCTTTTAAACAATTTTCGCTTGCACTTTGAGAGTCCTTCCATGTTTTTGGGAAAACAGAATTCGCTTCTGCATAATCAATTGCCAACTTGTTGGTTTCCTGTCTTGTAAGCCCATAGCCCATTTTCGATACAGTTTTCACATAATCTGCTAGCAGACCCTCTTATTCCATAGTGAAAATGCGGTTATTACCTATATTAGGTTTATGTTTATATGATGATTTGCCGGAAGATTTTGCCTTCCTCACGATCTTAGTTAAGTAAGCTCTTGAAACATTGAAGAAAACTGTAGTTCTATTGATGGACTGTCCTTTTTCAATCACTTCCCTAACAGCTTATTCTACTATAGACGCTGCAGGGCATTCATGCTTTTTTAGTATTGATGTTCCATATGCCATTGTTATTTATCGTAAAAAATGGTCTAATTCAACCAACTTTCATAATAAAGTAATTTATTTATAGACCTTGAAAGAGCCAATGATGAAAGAGCCAGTGATGAAACATCCAGCTTTCTCATCACACCTCACTCAGCTCTTTCAAAATATATTCCCTTATAACTTAGACTATTAATACAAAGTCAAAGCTTTGGTTCCAAAGCGAATTTGCTGTTAGAACAACTAATGTATCCATAAAACATTAGTCTAATAATATTGATGCGGGCTTCGTAGATGTAGCCATCAAAAAACATACAAAATGAACTAAAAAACTGATTTTTCAGGAACGAAATCTTTAAAATGTTGCACACGTGTTGTTTACTTTCGGTGAACTGTCAAATATTTGTGGATGATATCTCATAGTGTTGCTATGTAAATCATAGTGGCTCTTTCAAAACTCGGCTCTTTCATGGCACTCTTCCCCTACTCTTCTTCTTTACGGCATGCCATGTAAAGTCATTCCCATATCTACTACTTTGTCCGAACCAGTTTAATCATTCCTCCTGGATGGATCAACGATTTCGTTATACTTACAAATTTTCAGCTGATCAACAAAAAACTTCTACCTCTGATCATTAACCACCCATCAACCATCGTCTGCTGTATATTGCCGGAATTAGTGCTAAGACTAAGGACAGCTACCATTGAACTATCATGCATTTGTTTAAGATGATCCACTGACTATATCCTGCTGCCCCCAATCACATTGATTACAAATCGGCGGAATCAGTGCAGGCAACATAGAAAAACTCTTACCGGATCTTCGCGCATTCGCCTCTTATCACAAATCATAATCGTCGTTTATGGCGCGACAGCCCAAGATTAATTTCCTCCAATCATCGCGGTTGCCCGACCTTGTCCACCAGTTGTTTACTCCCCACAAAGACCTGCTGTTCGCTTCTATAGTGGCTACCCATCGAGTCCTTGGTCTTCCCGCTTAACGTCTGCCTTGTGATCTACCCATCAATGTCCACAATCCTTCGGCATCAAACATGCATGCAATGCAATTGCAACTGCTAGCTTCCCAATAGTCTACCTCACTATTGCCAAAAAGGATTCGGACAGAATGTGATAGTTTAGTCGCAAACAGTCGCAAAATTATTTGGCAGAAAAAGAAAATTTTAAATTGCAACAGATTATCGCGTGAATGTCACTGCGCTATCTACCCGCTCCATAAATGCTTCTGCTTTTTTTTACATCTGAAAATTTGTCACCCCGTCAGTAAAAAAAATCACTTTACTTCTGGTGATATTTATAAAAAGGTTTTTACCGAACTTCTTCTAGTTACAAGCACTACAGACCCTCTCGGGCCTTCGCTTCCTGCAATAAGCACCTTTAACTGTATCGGTTCATTGGGCCAGGTGAGACGTAGTCGCAAACACGATTGCGACCTACTTCAACGTTCAGGTTAGCTGAACCCTATCTGAGGTCTACATGGTCCAACGATGTATTCATGCTCACTTTGCATACGATACACATTTTTTCAATGTAAGTGTGCCACTGAGTCCATTTCATTGTCAGCCGTCGACAAGTGAACACAAGTAACATACTCGTACATGAGATATGCATCCTGACCATTTTCATTTAAAGACCAAGAACGCATTTTCAGTCTCTCATACGTAATCTTTCCCCTTAAGATACCGATAGACGAATGATTATCATGAGACTTGGGAAATTTACTGAGGTGCAGCAGATAGGTACGCATTAGCTGCAGTGCACCCGGCTAGGTCGTTAGAAAAGTCCAGGACTCATGCGTGTTGTTTTCTTCCTCTCGACGTTGCGTCCTTCTCGTCTAGGAAAACTGAATTTACCTGTTTGAAGCCGGCAACAAGCTGAAGCATCTGACCTTGCTCATTGAACGTGTCCTCTAATTTTGGAATCCGAGCAGTGGTGAACTGTCTTCTTCGACCGAGGCAGACCAGCGTTTCCTCGGTCTCCACACTGGTATCCTTCCTTCGGTTCTTCCTACGAATACCCTTTTCGGTATAAGTTGTTCGGCCATATGATTTAAGTGACCAGCCCATTGCAGTTTCTACAGTCTCAGGGCCCTTTTTTCGAAGGCGTTCAATATGTTCGCGGATGCGGTACATGTTTCACACTCATAGCATTGCACAGGTCTTATCACAGATTTGTACACTTAGAGATTTGTTTTCCTGTGTATGCAGCTGGTCTTGAGGTTCGTCAAAACTGAATAAAGTACCTATATATATATATATATATATATATATATATATATATATATATATATATATATATATATATATATATATATATATATAATACGGTTGCAAGCTGTGTTCTTCATCGTATTTTGTAAATATGCTGTTAGAACTAAAAAAAAATTCGCGTTATTTTGGCTGAAATAAAAAATTCGCCTTCCGAACTTATAAACATTTATAACAAATCTGAAGATAGATAAAAACAAATAGAAATTCCATTCTATGAAGGTCCTGCGGCAGCATATGGCGATAATATGTGTTTCGGATGAATATCAAATGAATTGAGCGATAGTGGCAACTCCGTTTTTTCTATACAACATTTTGTGAGTCAAGTGAGGACAGTTTGAAAATTGGGAGCGTTGAGTGTGGCTGGCAATTGGATGGCGAATAAAAGAAAGTACATTTAAGATTGAGAAAGTGCGTTTCATTCAAATTCGATGTTTGGGATACGTGGCATAGTTTTTTCCTAGCATATATGGTGCCTCCTGTAAGGGATTGAATTTAAAATACCTGCGGCTGTTTTTTCCGTAATTTTCCGGACAAAGCGCGTGTTGCGCAGTGTTTGGCGTGATGGAACTTGGGAATTTGTGAAACAAACATTCAGATATTTTCGTGATGATGCGTGCTTGCATTTTGCTTTGAACATTCTTTTGCAAGTTATTAGATTGTGCCGTTGCATATTCTAGTGGCATTTTTGCATTCGGATTGTTTTTTGTGACTTGTATTCACATAGTTATACATGCTTTGAATCGTGGTTTATTGGCTTGAGTGAAATTTTTTGACAGTATTTTCTGAGAGGGATGGCGGACTAGAATAAGCTTACAGCAGCGATGGCTGCTATTTGGCGGATAGCACTGGCGGTACTAGCCGACACTTATAATCAGCCCGAGCAGGAATTGGTTCAAGAGTTGATTTCTTTGCAAATGTACTTCGACAGGTTTATGCTGGCACATGAAGGCTTGTTGGCGAGTGCTGACCAAGCGGAGATGGATGCCCATAATGAGCTCCTTGCGGTATTCGAAATGAGATAAAATTTGACGATGGCAAAAGTGCGTTGGATGGTGGTGACACATGCTTCAGAGGACGCGGCTAGCTCCGTACGGTCAAACGTAGCCAATTTGCGATTGGAGCGACTGGCTGTGCCCTACTATGGGATATTACGTAATCGGCTAGCCTTTAAAGACTCATTCGAGACTCTGGTCAACGATCCAGATTATCCAGAGGAGTATAAATTGGCGAAGTTGCGTGCGGTGGTCAAGGGCAATGCAATGTCACTGGTAAGTGGCATGTATACAGGTGGTTATAGCGAAGTATGGAAGGCATTAAAGGTGAGATACGATATCCCGAAACAATTGGCAGAGATTCATGTCTCACGGTTGCATACAATGAATGCATAAGTACAGGAGGTTCGAGAATCTCAGCGAGCATTAATGGTTAAGAAGCTTCCGGTGGATCAATAAGATGCGTTAACAGTGCCAATTGTCACATCGAAACTGTGACACGCGACTCAACAGGTATGGGATATGTGTCTAACCTCGAATATGATATATCCGCTTTGGAGGAATTGCTGACCTTCATCTAGAAGCGTGCACACAGTTTCGCAGTGAATGTATTGTTTTTGCCAACCATCAGCAACACTCCACAGGCAGGCACTCGACGACCTTCGTTTCCACCGAATCACTCACTGAGATTGATTAAAGCCAATTTGGCTTCAGCTTTACCTGGCCAATGTGACTACTGCAATCATGCCAATCATTCAATTGGAAAGTGTTCTCCATTGCTAGTGCTTCCAAAGGTAGAACGATTTCAGCGTATCAAAGGTTCATATTTATGTTTCAATTGCTTGAGATAAGGTCGTTAGACAAAAATGTACCAATGAGGGAATTGTCGCAATTGCAATGACAAATATCACATTTTTAGGTGTCGGAAGTTGACTTCAACTTCATCAGTGGCATCAGGCTCTGGTTCAGCTCCGATGAAACCACTAGAACTGGATATAGTGGCCCCACTGACGGTCTCTGGCAACCCATTCCATTCATTTTGCATGACTAGCCAACGCAGTGAAGACATTTATGCTCGTCAGCAACAGATTGTTCTTTTGGCAACAACACTTGGATACATTACCGATGTCGATTATTATGGGATCCTGGATCTCAAGTCAGCTTCATAACTTCTCGATTCTTCAATAACTTGACAGTCTGTAAGAGACGATACGAGATTCAGGTGGATGGCATTGGCTCATCGTGTCCGACAAACATCCGTGGCAGATCCAAGTTGCAACTATCATCGACTACTCAACCGGCGGTTGCATTGGAGATCGAATTTTAGTATACATTCTTAACTGAATAGCATCACCTATACCAGTGGCTCAGATTGTGGATTCATGTTGGAATCATACGCGTTCACTACCATTGGCTGATTCAGAATTGGAATTCCTGGCAGAATAGACGCATTGATTGGTGCTGATGTTTGGGGCTCAATCATTCAAGATGGCGTAGTACGCGGTTCATCCGATGAATCTTTTGCGCAGGCAACGCTACTTGACTGAGTAGTGTTTGGTCCAGCTTCAACTGACTCAGACACTTTTGCACCTGTCCGTTCATTACATGTACAGGCTGGCGACAGTGATCAACGTCTCGACGATCTTCTCCGTAATTTTTGCGAGATTGAAGAGGCCACAGCTGTGTCAGATATGACGATGGAGGCAGAAAGTTGTGAGACGCTGTTTTTGGCAATACATTGACGTGACAGTGATGGCCGTTATGTCGTGCAAATCTTGTTACGACCAGATGCTCCAGCATTGGGCAACTCTCATTCGATGGGTTTGCTCCAATTCCATCAGCTCGAGCGGAGATTGGCTGCAGATGCAGAATTTAATGCTAACTATGTAGCATTTATGACGGAGTACATTGTTTTTGGGCATATGCGTGCAATGAACGAAACAATGAGCGATCAATCACAGGCATACTGCATTCCTCATCATGCAGTCGCTACAAAGCTTCGTGTGATATTCAATGCATTGGGAAAATCTTCGAATAGCATTTTATTGAATGACATTCAATTAGTTGCACCAATGCAACAACAATCATTGGTGAACATGATCCTTCGTTTTCAATTGTTTCAGGTGGCCTTATCAGCGAATATAGAGAAGATGTTCCGGCAAAGAATCCTGTGGCGAGAAGCGGCAACCGAACCGTTGGGCACATACGAGTTAACCACTGTTACCTATGGCATGGCATGGTGCCCCTATAATGCAATTCGTACATTACAACAATGTGCACGTGACAACTACGGGAAAATAACATATGTCCCCGGGTTAGAGGCTGCTCGGAGAAGTGTTTTGTGCAATTCCTACGTTGATGACTACTTGGCAAGTGCTGAACCAACTGAGGAGGCAATTTAAATGGCAGGCAATGTAGATCATATTCTACGGCAAGGACATTTCATTTTGCGGAAATGGTGATCAAATGATCCTACAATATTGGCAGGACTCACAACCAACCAGATTTCTACGAATAACATGTTGCAAAAGTCTACAGAAACGACAGTTTTGGGATTACATTGGGATCCAGCTACGGATGAGGTCTTCTTAAAAATCAAATTTGATGACTCACCGTCGAATATACAAAGGCAGGTGCTGAGTGACACTGCGAAATTATATTAGCTTACAAATATGCTTGCGCTAGTGATTGTAGTGGCAAAAATCTTCATACAAAAATTGTGGCGAGAAGGATTAGCATGGGACACTACTTTACCAGCACCACTATTGCAGAGTGGCTACTTTCCAGGATCATCTCAGACTGCTTGAGGTGATTCATATACCATGCTGGCTTGGCTTAAGGTCAGAGTTTCAACAACGATTACATGGCTTTTGCGATGCTAGTGCAAAGGCATATGCTGCAGTCACCTATCTCTGCAGTATTGATCGCAATCGAACATCAACTCTAATTACAGCGAAAACTAAGGTGGTGCTAGTAAAGACAACAACGAATCCTAGGCTTGAGCTCTGTGCAGCACAGTTACTGGCAATAACGATGAAAGGCGTGCGACATGCTTTATCTTTAAAGAACGCATAGTACACCATGTGGTCGGGCTTCAGCATTTTCTTAAGTTGGATTCTGAAACTAGTGGGGACTTTAACTCCTTACGTGGCAAATCGTGTTGGCTACATTCAACAACATAGCAACATACGAATTTGGCATCACATTAGCACTCAGAATAATCCAGCATATTGCAGAAGTCGCAGAGTCAGCGCCGGGAATCTTGGTGAACATCACTCATGGTGGTATCGCCGCACATTGCTATTGACAGATGACACACCCGCAACTGAACCTCCAGTCCTTTTCAAGGAGGAGGCTTTGGCAATGGCAGCAGAAGAAAAATCAGTCAAAACAACTTTGGCCCTAGCAATTAGTTCAATGAAAATTGAAACCCGCAGACCCGATGGCTCATTTGTTAGCCTACTTGAATATTCGTAAGTTGCTTCGAGTAACGGTATTTATATTACGATGGCAACCTACCTAGCGGCATTATTGGCATCGAATATTCATCATTCCCGATGAGATGGATGAGGCGTTACGATGGCATATCCACAGCGAGCGAGGCACATATTTTGGCAGTGAAATTAAACAACTCCAACATCAACCATGCTTACACTGCATCATCGAGCACTCTCATTACTCTTGCACCGGACTTGGATGGTTATGGCATCCTCCGCGTTGGAGGCCGACTTAAAAATGCTGGGCTTAGTGTCGGTCAATGTCACCCAATCATTTTGGTGACATCTGGCACCCTTACTCAGCTTTTGGTGCAGCAAACTCATCATACTACATTGCACGGTGGAATCCAACTTATGTTACAGTTGTTGCGACAAACATACTGCATTATACATGGCCGGTTTCCTGTGAAACATTGCATTTATCGCTGTATTACCTGTCAATGACATCAGCAGGCTATGTCTCGTCAGCAAATGGCATCGCTACCAAAACCACGTGTCAATGCATCTCCTCCATTTGCATCTTCTAGTGTGAACTGTTATAGTCCCTTTGAGTTACGTGCTAGCACAAAATGATCACGGACGGCGATCAAGAGACACACGTGGCTATCTTTGTCTGTACGGCTACGAAGGCTGTGTACATTGAATTGGCGGATAGCTTATCTTCGCATGCCTTCTTAAATATTTAGAACCGCTTCATTAGTGGCCCTTGTCATCATCTATACAGTGGCAATGGGACTTCATTCGCTGGCGCTAACAAAATTATGCAAGAAGATTTGGTGGATTAACTATGTGGCATTTTATCCCTCCTGAAGCTCCACACCAAGGTGGTCTCTGGGAAGCTGCGGTCAAGTCAGCGAAGAAGCATTTATTCCACATTGTTGACAACCAATCTATGTTCTTCAACCAGCTTAGCACTTAACTTGTACGCATTGAGGCGTGCCTTGATTCGCGTCCGTTATTAGCTTTGCATGATGGACATGATGATCATTTGGCACTCAGTCCGGCCGATTTCCTTATCGATCCATCGTTAATTGCCATGTCGGAAACACCCCCCTCTGTTGGACCAACCAGTTGACTTAAGCAATGGCAATGAACTCGTTAGATGCATCAACATTTTTGGCAACTATGGCATGACAAATACCAGGCTTTGTTGCAAACTATAAACATATGGCATCAAGCATCGAGAAATCTTGAGTTGAATGACATTGTGGTAAAACGGAATGAGAATTTACTAATCACACAATGGTGTTTGGACAGAATCATTGCTGTTTAGCCGGATGACGATGGTATTTTGACGGTTGTTTCTATCAGACATACTCATGGCACATGCATCTGAGCGGTATGCAAGCTAATTGGCGAGGATCTTGAACCCTCTGGTCCAGCTGGGCAGAATGTTTAGGATAAAAATCAAATGAAACGATCGGTAGTGGCAACACCGTTTTTTCTATACAACGTTTTGTGAGTCGAGTGGGGGCAGTCTGTAAATTGAGAGCGTTGAGTGTGGCTGACACTTGCATAGCGAATAAAAGAAAGTACATTTAAGATTGATAAAGTGCGTTTCATTCAAATTCGATGTTTCGGATACGTGGCATAGTTTTTCCTAACAACATACATTCTTTTCTTGGCTCGTCCATATTCGATTCGAAGTAGATTTTTCCCGATATCTGTATTGAGTTTTTAAGATGCATGAAGAAATGACCAATCTACTTGATAGCGTATGCTACCTAATTAGATAAGAAACGTTTTCGTTGGCGATTTGCTAAATTTGTTCGCAAATATTTTAAAGGAAAATCAAAAAATCTGTAATTTGAAACAATCTCTTTAAAACTTCTAATGCAACCAGCAACCAACCAGCCGCTTTAATATTAAGTCCTTGAAACTATACGATGAAGTTTACATAGAAAATATTTACAAAGTTTCTTTTGATTTCCCGCTATCCAATTCCCCATCCTGATAAAATCAAATTTAAAAGTTATTGCCGCATGATAACTGAATTACTCAACTTTACCAGGACCACTATCAGTCTACACTTTACGAACTTGTGGAAATCGATGCCCTGTTAAGCTATTACAAATTCTAGCATCCTTGATCTATGTAACTATAGTTTCATAAAACTGATAAAGATTCGTTGGAATTTACGTTACAATAGACGTGGCTGTGCTGTGCGGATGTATTAAAATGGGAAGATTCTCAGATAAGGATGAGGTTCAATTCGCAAATTTTGTTGAAGCGATAAAACGTATTTTATGATGAAATATCCAGCATTGGGGTCTGTGATGAAGGAAAGGGTAAATTGAATTCGTTTGTCTTTGAGATACAAAGTGATTTTATGCATGCAAGGATAAGCTTTGCGTTTTCCCATCGGTTAATGCTTCCATCTGGGAATTGTGTACATCTTTCGCCAGTGATGTATCAGTATAGAAATTATAATTGCGAAGATTTTGATAGTTATTGGCCCTTATAGCTTGGATTAGGTATTGTTTATCGGCAATACTTCAAATTTATTACGCATAAATAGAGCCGGCAATACTAGCCCGATTTTTCCACGCTGATGGTCAGGGCTATTGCTAATAAATTGCAAACGTTCACCCTAAAAACACTCGTTCATCTGGTAAAGTTTAATTCTCAAAGCCGACAAACATTTCAATAAACGCTTGATTGAGGTTTCCATCGACCTATTTCTGTGTTTAATTTTGACTTGAAGCATACGTATCTGTTTCTGTGTACACATATGCCTCCCATTCATGGAACCATAATGAGCTCGACTTTATATGCTTCCACCATGGCAAAGATCTCGAACCATAAAGTCATCGTCATTATCTTCATTACTGTGTGCATCCTATTTTTAGTTTGAGCATTAGCAAAACATTCATACACTCATATATGTAACTCATACGCCCCATATGTACTCGTAGTAAGCAAGGATGAAATATATTTTGAATGGCATATGCGAAAAGTTGGAAGGATAACTGTAGATACAGTTAGATACCCAGTAATTGCTGGCTCTATTCTTTTTTATCTAGCCAATTATCAGGCAATCTGGCAACGGAAAGTTGGCAAAGAATGTATATTTTTTCAAGCAGAGCTCCATACATTTGTGAAAAAAGGATGAGAGGAAAAATAGAACAGCTACGATGATGGCAGATATCATTCATGGTTGGGTCAGTAAAAGTGCTGGAATTACGTCAAAAAAGTTGATGGGCTTCCAACAGGGAGCTGTTATGTGTAGATGAGATTTCTGGGTTGACACTGATTTTTATTATTTTTAGATCAAATGATAAATCTTGCCTGAAGAATAGAGTAGAATCATTATGGAAGTCATGATAAAATGGGAAATATTTTGCGGGCTTACTACCGCAGGTTTTATTAGATGGTTATCACTTTCCTAAAGAAATTTTGCAAGCCTCAGATTGATGCTAGTTGAAAATTCGTCATGATATGAATTAAGTTTTTGGGGGTATATCTTTAATAACGCTAGATGGACCTTACTCCGATGTTTGAACTAAAATTTGAACATTGAACTTACACTTTGAGGAGGCAAATTGATAAGGATAAAGCAGAGGGGCATCAACATTACCTCACCCCGAACACTATCATAGCATTCGCGTGACTCGTTAAATTAAGCAAGCCTGAGCCGCACTCGGTTAGGGTTTTGAGTGACACTCCTAACTGTACTCGCAGCAGTAAGTTAAGTACGAATACTTGCAGTTTTGTGTTTTGAAGAATGAGAAAAATGAATAAATACAACCCATACTACCATATGCCACTTCAGGCCCACTAGCCAACAACATTCACATCCTGAACGAGAAGGTTCAACGCCGTTTAAAGACCGGAAGTACCCTAACGAGACGAGTTGTGGAAATGTACGGCCGACTTCCATATTGGGTATCATGACAAAGGATTGCCTGCAGCCAAAGTCAAGTCAAGTCAACATCCGAACTTTCAAGTCGCACAATATCGAACAACTCTGTCAGATGAGAACACGAAAAGCGACAAAGCTTCTACGTGCCTACTACAAACAAAAAAAAAAAAACGGGTTGGGACACCTCCTAACCTGCTCAACAACCGTGTAGGATAATGGTAAACATTAGCTGAAATTATGGGAGGTCGATGCGAGATTTACCACGCTTGGCCAAAAATAACAAACTCCCGTGTGCGAGATTTTTCAGGGTTCACGGAATTCCTAGGAAATGTGTGAGGCCGTGATGCGAAAGTCATTGAATTGGCACTGGTCAAAAGTGTACTACGAGTCAATGATAAAAACAAACACCAGAGATAAAAATCAGAAAACAAACATCATAATCAAGAATGAAAACAATCATCAGAATCAATTGCGCATGCAATCGTAAGATTCTTCGCGCTCTGATATTGCCTTCCGCCATGTATTCTCACTAGTTACATTCTACATGGTCATTTCATGGGAAATTATGCAGGGGACCTAAATTAATCGAACTGTTGTGGTCTTTCATAACACTTACCGAGAAAATTCACTTGCAACCTTATGGGGAGGAAACACGATTCGCGGCAATGCCGACCTGAGAAAGACCCACACAACTCACGACACTTTAATGACGACGAACGATTTCACTTCATTAATCCGGATGATATTTAAGATTTCACTTCTGTTTACAGGGTAATCCATTTCACTTATATTTACAATCTTATCTAACAGAACAAACTGCCAGAGAAGATGTTCAGCCGATTCGGCCGTAATTGAAGTGATCGCCACCAGAGTGATGGAAGGTGGAGTGAAAACAAGCTGAGCCTGAGTGAAACCACTCCTCGAGAATATGTTAAGAAGGACCACTCCGAAGAGGTGTCTGACCCGAGACAAAGGAACTCGGTCAGAGAGCGGGACATTGGCCGTTAGGAGGAGATCATAAAATCGCGCGACGAATGAGGCGCCTCCTCTTTTTCTTCTTGAGTTTGGCGGAGTAAATTAAATAGCGAAGCGACGAGCGTTGGTGGATTGTTAAGAAGTGGTGATTACAAGTGGTGACGTACAGAAGACGTGGAAAAGCGACAAGGTGGAAGTTTATTCAACCAGTGACGATTGAACGTGGACGGAACAAAACAACGAGGCAGGATTGTGTGCAACAAGTGGCGAGGTAGGTGGATGAACGACAACGGGGGCAGCAGAGGAGGGACCCCTTTAGATACGCGTAGTCCGTAAGTTTTCATTCTTAAAAAAGAATTTCTTTGGTGTGATTAAGATAGACATTTTGAATTAGTTGGAGATTTTGCGCAACTCAATTAATTAATGATGTTGTATATTTTTTTTTTATGGTAGGGAGGTGAAGGCATTTATGCCCGCCGAGTCTGGCAGTGTGGGACTCCCATGGAGGATACCTTTGGACTACCCACTAAACACCTCCCCTGTCAATCTGAGAACCTAGCCTGGACCCGTTTGACACATTACTTCGGGCCAGGTCTCGTTTTGTTACGCCGTGGGGCGCCTTCAAGCTGGGGAGTCCCTTTCCTAGCGGGAGGGGAGAGGGGAAGAGGAATTGCCAGAAGAGCGATCCCCCAGCCCCAGTGCCTCCGGCTGCTGTGAGTCCCTTTTATATTTTAGGACTGCCCGAGCATAATGTGCCACCTGGTTCCATTTGTCAACCGATTCGAGCATTACCGCAACTATATTATCCGGGGTGAGCTCTCCCGTCTCCCTGTAGAGTTCCCTTCGCAGTCTGACCCATTTTGTACACGCAAAAACTGTGTGACAGGCATTGTCCTGGGCAAAACCGACAATCGGGAGACCGTGACTTGGCGATCTTGTGCAGGTAAGACTGAAAACACCCGTGCCCGCTCGAAAGCTGGGTCAGATAGAAGTCAATCTCACCATGCCTTCGATTAAGCCACGGTCTCACATCCGGGATGAGGCGTGCAGTCCACCTTCCCTTCGTGCAATTCCTCCAAGACTGCTGCCAATCGTTGAGCGAGCGTTGTCTCTCCTCGCGGACAACCATCTCCCTCGCATCCTCGTTTCGGCGCAGGTAAATAGCGCGGCGCTCTCTAGCAAAGAGGGCGACAGGTATCACGCCTGCAATCACTCTCACCGCCGAGTCGGAGACTGTTGGATACGAAGATGCAATTCTCAATGCTCCTCTTCTCTGTATCTGTGCCAATCGTTTTCGGTATACCTCCTTGCTGAGAGCGTCACCCCATACCTCTGCTCCGTACCGTAGCACTGACCCTACAGCACTCATCAAGAGGCATCTTCTTGATGGGCTGGGTCCCCCTACGTTGGCCATAAGTCGACTCAGGGCCGATATTCCCGAAGCAGCCTTCTCAGCCGTTGCCCTGATTTGCTCAGAGAAACTCATCTTCGAGTCGATCAGTAGCCCCAGGTACTTCACCGCTGGCTTCGATTCGATCTGTATATCTCCAATACTGATCATCCTTACTCTAGGGATTCTCTTTTTTGTCAAGATGACCACTTCAGTTTTCTCCAGTGCTAAACTGAGCCCGCGAGCAGTCATCCAGTCCCTCACTCGGCGCATTAGCATACCTAGCCTAAGTTTTGCTTGTTCAACGGTGCGTCCGGCAACCAGAGCCGCAACATCATCCGCATAGCCGACCAAGCGCGACTCATCTGGCATCTCAAGTCTCAGTAGCCCGTCGTAAGACACGTTCCACAGGTCCGGACCAAGGATAGATCCCTGGGCAATACCCGATGTAATTTCCATCCTTCGTTGGCCCTGTGTCGTGTCGTAGAACAGGCTTCGGTCCTTTAGGTAGTTCCTCAAAAGCCGCATTAGATATTCTGGAACTTGAAAAGAGTTTTCCAGCGTGTCCAGAATATCCACCCATCTAGCGAAGTTGAAGGCATTCCTGACGTCGAGTGTCACCAACAGGACGATCCGTCGCTTGGTGCGACTATATGCCTCTGCCTTTTGGACCGCGTTCACCAGAACGTCCTGCTCTAAGGCCGTACTGCCGAGGAGATAGGTCCCCAGCAGCACGAATCGCGTCAGTGAGTCTTCCCTTCCCCAGCCGTGTCTAGCATGCATAACGGGCGGTATGCAGATGGCGATTCGGGATTTCCCTTCCCCTTGCTGACCAGCACGAGCCTCGCCACCTTCCATCGTACCGGGAAAATCCCGTCCCGTAGGCAAGCGTTGAATGTGCTGAGCAGCAAGTCAGAACAATGGTGATAGACGAGCTGCAAAACCTCAGCTGGAACACCATCTGGACCTGGAGCCTTCCTCGCTTTCAGGGAGAGGACTGCCTCCTCCAGTTCCAGCTGTGTGAAGAGTGGGCATACGACTGCTGTTTCACCATGGACAGCGTCAACACGGACGGGATGGGTGGGGGAGAGTCCCCACACTATCGCGTACATCTTTTCCGCGTCATGTATACAAGGCTTCCGTAGGGCACCAAGTTTCCCCATGACCAGCTTGTAGCCAAGGCCCCACGGATCCCTATTTACATCGTTCACGAGGTCTTGCCAGCATCGGGCCTTGCTCTTGTTAATAAGCCTGCGAAGATATTTCCTGCCGGACCTGTATGCTGCTAGCCTAGTGTCTGCCTCCTCCCGTGTTCGCACCCGCTGGGCCTCTCGCCGAAGTTTGTGACACTCGCTTCTTTGTTCGGCGATCTCGTTTGACCACCAGTATACTGGAGGCTTACCATGTCGGGGTCTCCGACGGGGCATGGAAGACTCGCAAGCAGCTATGATGGTACTCATAGTTGAGTTCACCAAGTCCTTGGCTGTAGGCCCTCCACTCCCTGGCGGAGCTCCCAGCAACGGTGCGCCTGCCGTAAGCGCGTCAGCAAACCTCTCAACGTCCATCCTCCCAGTCCTCCATCCGAGGATTGAAGTTTGGGCATATGCACGCAGAGTGGCACCGTCGTGGATCTCAACAGCTATATACTGGTGATCACTAGCCGAGTAGTCCTCTTGTATTCGCCAGTTGTGTACTCTGGGTACCAGGGACTCCGAAGCGAGTGTCACATCGGGTATGGTTCCTACGCAACCCCAGCGGGGGAAAGTAGGGGTGTTACGAGTATTTAGGACAAAAAGCGCTGTTCTGGCCGCCATCTCCAAGATTTGCTTTCCCCTTGGGTCGGATTGTGGCATACCCCGTTCAATGGCTCTAGCGTTGAAGTCTCCCCTGACCAGCATGTAGCCCTCTGTGTTCGAGACAGCGTCCTCCAGGGCATCGAGTTTGGTTCGAAAAGATCGTAATGCCTCGTTAGGCGTCAGATAAACACTGAAATATGTTATCCCTGAACACCGCACCCACACAAAACCATCCCCGCGTCCATGGCCCTGCACCTGAAGGCGGGCGCTGTCTCGAACCCAGATGGCCGAGGTACCAGATTTGTCAGGGCAACACGCTTGTGAGTCCTTGTTATGATGTTGCTCACTCAGCAACAGGAGGTCAGCTTTCTTATCCCTCGCGAACTGCTCAAGTAGGTCCTGGGCGTTTGTGCTTCGGTGCAAATTGACCTGCAGGATACGGATCATTTGAGTATCGATTTGGCTTTAGTTAGGGCCTCCTTGAAAACCCAGCATCTCCCTGTCCCCGGCTCATGTTTGAGGTCGCCGGGTGCTAGCTTAGCATCCTTGCAAAGAATGCATTTTGCCTCGTTCGTGCACTCCTTCCTTTTGTGCCCCGTTTCACCACATTTGTAGCACAGAGATCTCCTGTCGGGTCCCCTACAGCCATACGCGGTGTGTCCGTATTCAAAGCATCTGAAGCAGCGGATAGGGATCGCTCTTCTTCGTATGCTGCAGATCACCCAACCTATCTTAATTTTGCCCTTCGCCAGGATTTGCTGGGCGTCTTTATCAGCTAGTTCGACAATAGCCATGCGTTGCCCCCTTGTGTTTTCACGTGTCAATCTGGCCTTGACTTCACTTAAGCTGGGGAACTCCCTCCTAATGGCACTCTCTACTTCAGCTTTGTCCGTGACGCAGTCGAGGTCCCTGATTTCCAGGGTGGCCATTGGTTCGAGCGAGGCAACCGTTGCCGCATCTCCAAGAACCTTTTGATGTTGTATATTAGAAATTTAAGCCGTGTCATTAAACTTAAAATTCCAGGAAAAAGAAAATGTAAATTTTATTTAAAGAATTTGATTGAAGCCAAGTTTTGGGGTGTTGGCGGGTGCAGCTTGAGTGGAAAGTCACGTAAAAAGATAGGATTTTCGGAAGTTAGTGTTCGAGTGTGGAGTATAGTTATAGATAACAAGTCGGAAGCTTAGTGTCAGTGTTCGGGGGAGTCGTATATAGGGTGGCAAATTCAAGGGGTAGTATTTTTGCTCATTCCGTAATCGAAATATAGGAAAGAAAAGGGCAAGTGAAAGGGTTTTCCTTATAAATAAAGGGAAACGTAGGAGAGCCTGATAGGGTGAAAAATAGTGTTTGTTCCGTATTTACAAAGTCCCGAGGAAAGTATGTAACGAGGTGCATAGTGTGACAACTAGCTTTCGTTCGACCTCTAGGGAGTCCTAAGAAAGTGGAGTAGTGAAGTTCGTTTGTGCGTGATGTGAGAATAAGAAACCGGTAAGCCGTATTCTCGCTTGGCGGCTTATTGGGGCCTTGGTGGACAAGCGAGTGGCGCCCCACGCCCGTCTCCGGACGAGCTGAACCGGTTCCGTAACCCCCGTCAGAGCACCCCACTTTCTTTTGGGTGCAATAGTGGCTCCCGAGAAATACCTGGGGGTATAACATTGGCGCCCAACGTGGTGCAAAAGTCCGTCGGAATTCTCGGAAGGATTAAACGTTCGATTTAAAGTTGTGTTTAAGTAAAATTACGCTGAATTGTGAGTTAGAAGTGAAGTGTATAATATTGCGGGTGTGGAAAAGAGTGGTAGTGAGACACGGTGGAAGTGCATTTTGGTGGAGGATAGCTTTTAAGTATAGTGATAAGGTAATAGTAGTTTCCATTTGTATTGCAAATGAAATAAAGTTCAGAAGTGGTTCTTGCTTTTAATTTAGTGATAAGAATTGTGTCTTTTCCAGCACTTTGAATTAAGAAATAAGATGTTTAAGAGTTACCCGTTTACTTACGAGGAAGATTTGGAAGCTATTAAGGAGAAAATAGCGGAGGTCGAAGATTTGGTGGCGAGCTTCTCATGTGACAAGAAGTCTAAAGAATACCTGAAAATCCGGGCAAAGGTGGAGTTTGGTTTGCGAAAAATTCGCAACTAGGCTCAGTTGTCAGAGGCATCACAGTTGGAAATGGACAAATTGCGTCAACAGCTAATCATGGCACTGGGGATGGTGATTGATTGGTAAGAAAACGAAGTGGAGATGGAAAACGATACAGAAGCACAGGAGCGAGAATCCGAACGCAGATTGCCTTTAAGTCCTGGAGGGCCGACGTCCTGTTCAACACGTAGACTTGGCAATGGTGATCTGAAACACCAGAGCATCGCAAAATGAAGTGTTACGTTTGCAGGAGAAGCATCGGGGAATTTGAATGCTTTGGAAAGGGTAGAGGAACTAAGGTAGGCTCGGGGAATGACCTAGAGTCAACTATTTAGGTGAGCGGTGGAGCTTTTTCAAAAGAAGGCTCTAATATGGTCCCGGAACAATCGTCAATTAGTGGATGATTGGGATGGTTTGGTCAAAGCCTTAAAAACGGAATTCTTGCCACCAGACTATGGTGATCGTCTTAAAGAGGAGATCAAGGAGAGGACTCAGGGCGCAGATGAGACAATTGGAGTTTATGTAGCGGTGATGGAAGGAATGCTCAAGTGATTGTTGGAGCCGAAAATGGAGAAGCAAAAGCTTAAGATCATTCGTAAAAATATATCCCCTTTTTATCAAACGCAGTTGAGTTTAAGGACAATTGAGAATTTGAAAGAGTTGGTAGAGTTAGGAAGAGGGTTAGAGGGGACTCGGCAAGTTGTTGAAGCCTTTGCACCACCACTCAGTCATCGAGGAAAATCAGGTTTGGAGCAGGACCTGGGTTATGTGGAGACAACACCATCTGCGGAAGTAAGGGGCCAACGCGGGAATGTGAATCGATGTTGGAGTTGCCAGCAAGCTGGACACTGGGCAAGGGAGTGTAGGCAACCAAAAACTTGTTATGGGTGCGGAAGGAGAGAAACGACTCGAGCGAACTGTCCAAATTGTCACCAGCAGGACATGACGAGGACACTAGAAACAACTCATCGGCCATCAGGAAACGAGCAACGTGCCCCATAGGCGACCATGGTGGCACGGGTAAAAGGTCGCAGCGCAGTATTTCGAAATTTCACCCACATGTTCTAGTGGAAGTTGCAGGAAGGAGAATGCCAGGTCTATTGGATTCAGGGGCAAGTAGAACAATCATTGGTTCAGAAGGTTGGGAGCAATTGAGGAATATCGATGTTTCCCTGGATAATTGTGGGGTCCTTGCAGTTTGTACAGCAAGTAGCGAGAGCTGTAAGGTGGTAGGCTCCATACGTTTGCCCTTTAGTTTAAAAGGGCATACACAATACTTGAAAGTATTGGTGGTTACCTTGGTCCCACAAATACTAATCCTGGGGGTGGATTTTATAAAAAAATTTTGAATAGTCTTGGATCTTAGCAGTCAGCATTGGGACTTCGCCTGATTATTAGATGAGAGCCTACCAAGCCACTTACGATCACTGAGTAGTCTATCTCTAAAGCAGGAGTTGGAATTAAATAATCTGCTGGAGGAGGAATTTAAGTCAATGGATGAAGGGTTGGGGGAAACATCGGTAGCAGAACATGTGATCAAGACAGCTTCAGTGTCATAAAACAAAGGTATTATCCGATGTCTTCAGCCATATTGAAGCATGTCTATACCGAGCTGGCTGAGATGCTAGACATGTGAGTAGTGGAACCTTCAAACAGCGCCTGGTCATCCCGACTTTTGCTAGTGAAGAAGAAGGAGGGTACCTATAGATTTTGTGTCAACTATCGGAAACTCAATGCAGTATCTGAGAAGAATGCATACCCAATACCATACGTTTCCTCGACCCTCGATAAATTATGTGATGCTCGGTATCTATCGTCATTAGATATAAAATCAGTGTATTGGCAAGTTCCAATGGCAGTGAACTCAAAAGCTTTCACTGCGTTTACGGTACCTGGTAGGGGAATTTTCCAGTTCAAAAGGATGCCATTCGGACTGCAGAATGCACCAGTGACTTAGCAGTGATTGATTGATCGCGCGTTGGGGCCAGAACTAGAACCCTACGTATTTACGTACCTGGATGATATAGTGATCGTGACTCAGGACTTTGCAAAGCATGGTGCAATACTCAGGGAAGTATTTCGACGGCTATGAGAAGCAGGACTACGGGTATCGAGAGAAAAATGTCAGTTTTGCCGGCCACATTTAAAGTACCTGGGCTACGTCGTCGATGAACAGGGGTTAAACGTGGATCCAGATAAGGTTGAATCGATGCTGCGTATTCCTCCACCAAACACCGTGAAGAAGGTTCGGGAATTTTTAGGAATGGTATCCTGGCACCAGCGATTTATCCTGGACCATGCCACCATTACTGCACCCCTGAATGACCTTCTACGGGAGAATAAGAAATTTGTGTGGGCTCAACAGTGCCAGGAAGCTTTTGAAGTCTGTAAGGCAAAATTGTCATCTGCACCTATTTTGAGTTGCCCAGATTTTGACCTGCCTTTTTGCATACAAACGGATGCGTCTGATGTCGGATTGGGAGCAGTTCTTAGTCAGAAGCATGCCTCAGGAGAAAAGGGGGTGTGCTATTTCAGTCGCTCTCTCAGTAAGGCGGAGAAGAAATATTCAACGAGTGAGAATGAATGTCTCGCGGTTCTGGGGGCGGGGCATATGTAGAAGGCTACCGTTTCCAGGTGATAACGGTTAAATAATTTGTGGGATCCCACCGGTCGATTGGCCCACTGGGCGGTCAGGCTGCAGCAATTTGACTTCGAAATCATCCACCGAAAAGGAAAGGAATTCTTTGTTCCTGATGCTCTATCACGTTCAGTACCAGCGATAGAAATATTAGCAAATGTAGAGGACGACTCATGGTATCGGAAGATGAAACAGAAAGTAGAAGCTTAATCCGAGAAATATGCCGCCTGGCAAGTGAGGGCAGGGGAATTCTACAAGCGGATGCAACGTCAACTGCCGGGTTTAGGGGGGAAGAGTCCGTGAGGAAGGTAGTTCCGAAACCAGAACGAAGAGAGCTCTTACTAAAATTCCATGACGAATGGCACATGGGAATGGCAAGAACGCTTGATCGTATTGCACAGCAGTTTTCCTGGTCAAAGATATCCGTGGATGTTAATACATACATGTGAAGATGCAAAGTTTGCCAGTCAATAAAAGTGGATAGTCAGGGTTCTGCGGGTCACATGGTCAGTAGGGTGAACCAGGTTAAAAAACCGTGGGAGACTCTTTGTGTTGATTTAATTGGACCTCTTCCTCGTTCGACAAAGGGGAACACACACATTCACATTCGTGTTGCTATATCCAATTCGGTCAGCCACCGCAAATGAGGTCACCCGTATCTTGGAGGACCAAGTCTTCATGTTATTTGGCGTACCACGCTCCCTTATATGCGATAATGGCGTGCAATTTCAATCGAGAACTTTTCGGCAAATGCAAGAGGCATACGGAGTCCAAGTGAAATATACCGCATTCTATCATCCTCAAGCTAATACCGCCAAGCGAGTGAATCAAGAAGTTAAAAAAAATTTTGAGAGCGTACAGTACAGAGAACCACCGAAAGTGGGATATTAAATTGGCAAAAATTGGATGTGCCTTACGGACGTTCATTCATGAAGTTATGAAAGCAACTCCATATTTTGTCAATTTTGGAAGGGAAATGATCACAGGTCCGGGACAATACGAGGTTGGTGTAGTGGGGAATTCAATTCCGTGCATACAAGAGAAGGCTAGGGCCTTGCAGACTATATGGGAAGAAATTGCCCAGTGGATGAAGCAGGTGGCTGGAAAGGTCACTGTCTGGTACAATCTCCGAAAACGTCCAGCATCTTTTAAGGAAGGCGACAGGGTTTGGAGGCGAAATTTCGTGCAGTCGGACGCCGCAAAATATTTCTCCGCAAAACTGGCTCCAGAATATATGGGACCTTTTGTGGTGGAGAAGCAAGTATTAGCGAGCTCCTACAACCTCAAACACATTGATGGGAGAGCTGCAGGCGTATGGCATACGAAGGACCTCAAAGTGTATGTTCCGTAAAGGTAGAAGCGTAACAAAAAAGGTGTAGGTTACGGTAACATAGAACCGAGGGAGTTACGCATTCTAAGACAAGGCGGATCGTAGTAGGAGTTAGTTTTCCGGGTGTAAAAAATGAGTTGGGAACCAGCTTACGTGAGTTACGCTATGTAGAAAAACCGCGAATCAGAGACTAAGGGATGTACGGACAGAATTGACGCGATCATGAGTCGGGATTCAAAATGATTCTATAGCATACATAACTAGTTAAACTTATGAATGATAAAGTGAAATGATTACCGTTCATAAAATACTATAGTAACGTTGTTGGTGGAGGGTTGCTTTCTGTGCGGTTTCAGTATTTCTTTTTCCTCTTTTGCCCTTCTTCTTAAAAGAGTTTCTTTTACCTTTCCCTTGATCGGCGCACTTTCCGGTTGGAGGTCGGACGTCCTTAACGGTGTTGTTCCCAGAGGACCTAAAATAGAAGGTTGCCTTAAAGTTACTAATAAACGTAGCGAGTCTCCACAGGTGACGAAACAACGTAGAGTAAAAACGGTATGAATTGAGATATTTACCTGTAGTGAGTTAAGTTTCCCTCTTCTTGTCTCATTTGTTTCTTTTCTTTTGGGTTTTCTTTGGTTTTTTTCCCCTTTTTTCTTCATTTCTTTTTCTTTTCTCTTCTCGAGTTCTCCCCTAATAGTGTTTTTTTTTTCCTTTTAGGTAGTCTTCATCTCTCCTTTTTTTTCCTTTCTCTTCTCTCTATTTCCTAGATGCTAAAAGGCCTAAAATTGCAAGAATTAATGTTGACTTCGACTGGGAATTGAATTAACAAGTTATGAGGAGGGAATGGTTACAGGATAACGGAGTAAGAGACAGTAGTAAAGGGAGTCTTGTCCTTAGATAGTTCAACGAAGCAAACATGAATTATATGTAGGAAGGGACATTGAGGTTTAGACGATGAACAGGATCGATTTAAGCAGTTTCTAGAAGAATAATATTGAATTATCGGTAGTTATTAGGAAAGTAGAGGTTTTCAAGGTTAGTTTTAGTTGTATTCATATTGTTTTATCACTCATAGTATTAGTTTTCTTTTTTAAGCAGTACTAGTATTATATTAGATTGGTGGGCCAGGACGTAGTGTTGTAGGAATCGTCAGTAGTATTCAGATAGGCTAATCCTACAGCGAAGTGCTACCATTTTGTGTGCGTATAGGGACGTTGGGTGGTTAGTATTATAGAAGTGGATTTCAGGGAAGTTCACTAAAAGCATGGGAGGAAATGTTACGGATAAAGTAGAGGGGCATCAACATTACCTCACCCCAAACACTATCATAGAATTCGCGTGACTCGTTAAATTAAGCAAGCCCAAGCCGCACTCGATTAGAATTTTGACTGACACTCCTAATTGTACTCGTAGCAGTAAGTTAAGTACGAATACTTGCAGTTTTGGGTTTCAAAGAATGAGAAAAAGGAATAAATACAACCCATACTGGGAGATAGGCAGGTTGCGGTGAAAGTATATACCACTTCAGGTCCAGAAGGAATGCCTAGAACCACTGGCCAACAACATTCACATCCTGAACGAGAAGGTTCAACGCCGTTTAAAGACCGGAAGTGCCCTAACAAGACGAGTTGTGAAAATGTACTAACCGACTTCAATATTGGGTATCATGACAAAGGATTGCCTGCAGCCAAAGTCAAGTCAAGTCATCGTCTGAACTTTCAAGTCACACAATATCGAACAACTCTGTCAGAGGAGAACACGAAAAGCGACAAAGCTTCTACGTGCCTACTACAAAAAAAAACGGGTTAGGACACCTTCTAACCCGCTTAACAACCGTGTAGCATAATGGTAAACAATAGATTAAATTATGGGAAGTCGACGAGAGATCTACCACGCATTGCCAAAAATAACAAGCTCTCGTGCTCGAGATTATTCACGGTTCACGGAATTCCTAGGAAATGTGTGAGGCCGTGATGCGAAAGACATTGAATTGACACCGGTCAAAAGTGTACTACAAATCAGTGGTAAAAACAAACATCAGAGATAAAAATCTGGAAACAAACATCATAATCAAGAATGAAAACAATCATCAGAATCGATTGCGCATATAATCGTAAGATACTACGCGCTTTAATATCGCCTTTTACCATGTATTTCCACTAGTTACATTGTGAATGGTCATGTCATGGAAAATTACGCGGGAGACCTATTTTAATCGAATTGTTGCGGTCACTTGCAACCTTCTGGGGAGGAAACACGATTCGCGGCAATGCCGCCCTGAGAAGGACCCACACAACTCACGACACTTTAGTGACGACGAACGATTTCACTTCATTAACGCGGATGATATCTAACATTTCACTTCTGTTTACAAGGTAATCCATTTCACTATTATTTACAATCTGATCTGACAGAACAAACTGTCAGAGAAGATGTTCAGCCGATTCGGCCGTAATTGAAAAGATCGCCACCAGAGTGATTGAAGGTGGAGTGGAAATCACGCTGAGTCTGTGTGAAACCACTCCTCGAGAATAAGAAGGACCACTCCGAATAGGTGGCTTACCCGAGACAAAGGAACTTGGTCGGAGAGCGGGATATTGGCCGTAAGGAGGAGATTATAAAAGTGCGCGACAAATGACGCAACTCCTCTGTTCTTCTTGAGTTTGCCGGGGTAAATTAAACAGCGAAGCAACGAGCGTTAGTGGATTGTTAAGAGGCCGTGATAACAAGTGGTGACGTACAGAAGACGTGGAAAAGCGACGAGGTGGACATTTATTCAACCAGTTGAACGTGGACGGAATAAAACAACGAGGCAGGATTGTGTGCAACAAGTGGCGACGTAAGTGGATGAACGACAACGGAGGCAGCATATAATCGAAATAAAGGAAAGAAAAGGGCAAGTGAAGGGGTTTTCCTTCTAAATATAGGGTAAAGTAGGAGAGCCTGATAGGGTGAAAAATAGTGTTTGTTCCGTATTTAGAAGGTCCCGAGGAAAGTGTGTTACGAGGTGCATAGTGTGGCAACTAGTTTTCATTCGACCGCTAGGGAGTCCTAAGAAAGTGCAGTAGTGAAGTTGGTTTGTTCGTGGTGTGAGAATAAGAAACCGGCAAGCCGCATTCTTGCTTGGCGGCTTATTGGGGTCTTGGTGGACAAGCGAGTGGCGCCCCATGCCCGTCTTTGGACGAGCTGAACCGGGTCCGTAAGCCCCGCCGGAGCACCTACTTCCTGTTGGGTCTGGTATTTTTGGCGCATAATACCTTAGTGCCGAGGTGAAACTAGCATGCAAGCCGCTACAATCTAAGTGTCATGCCGTCTATATCCCTGCCAAACTTTTGCATCCCTTTGGGAACGTTTAAAATGAGCGCCATTGGTTTGAGTCTATCACCAAAAAGCTTTCTAGTCTATGAGGGTAAGTTTAAAGTAGAAAAATATGTAGCTGAGAAAAACACGTAATCAACGTTGTTCTTGCTATGAAAAACTCAGAATGAATTCTGAATAAGGGCGCAATAGAAATAGGTGGAGGAAATTACAAATCGTGGTTCATCTGTAAGAACGTCAACCAAGGCAAAAGTGGTTCTGTAATATAGCAAAAGATACACGCTCAGAATCTGCTTAAACAATTTGAGAGTTATATAAAAACTGAAGTGCTGCAGTTTAGGAAGCTGCACATTGTTAGGAATTTGCCAGCTTGGTAGCCTGACAAATCTGGTGTTTTTACCATCTGCACTCGGAACAGTAATCAGTTTTAATTGCAAACCATGAATGAAGTTATGGTTCTGTGTGGCTTACGGTGTTCAGGATGAGCATTCTCACTCCAAATGAACTCGATGCTTTGATAAATGCATTTGTGAGCATAGAAGTTATGTTCTCTCTTCGTTTGACCTATTGAGTGGGTCTTAACTGATTCTTGGGGAAAGCGAGAAGCCAGGACAGCATTTATAATGCTAAACGGAAGGGGTCCCGGCTGACCCGTGGATATTGCTGATGAGTATTAACTACGTTGGTTGCAATGGAACAGGAAATGCGCAGATAATTATCCTGCATAACAGTCGTTACATCTTCCCTTCGAGTTTCACTAATAATTTTCAGCAATATCCCGAATTTGTGGTTCAACATATGTAGAAGCTTTATCCTGAGATGATCGCAATATTTGTAAGGCTATCGCCGCCTCCTAGTTCACAGGTGGATTAGCATCGTTGAATCGAGGGTTTAATATTTGATGCATGATTTCGGGTACTACACAGTAATTTGGCGAGAAATTTTGATCCATTTGGAAAACATTTCTTTTATTGTTGACTCTAAAGGGAGTGAGGGCTGTGTAAATATATAGTAAAATTTCCGAATTTGTTTTTGCAATAGAGTACTCTGACCAAATGGTTCGGTTATTAAATTCATCAGTAAATTACAAATAGGTGGTAAAAGAAGAATCATTGTGTCCATTAATTTTGTTCGTTCTCCAGACTTTTTGTATTCGTAAATCTTAACTAATTGGTACATTGTTACGAAAGCTCAATTCCAATCATTCACCTCTGAATATTGTAAAAATATATTAATTTCATCCACTTCCTAGGGCCAACGTCCAGCCCAATCATATTTGATTATATGAAATACACCCACTGATAGTTGAATCCTTAAAAGATCATTAAACACTACTTTTACGGGTCATCGCTCGATCTTGTCTGTGTATCGAATGTATCATTGGTTCTTCGGTTTTGAATTTTACGTTCAGCTGGGGTCAGCCGAATTGCGTGGGTCCCTTTCGTCGTTCTTTCCAGTCCGCAAGCAATTTTCAATCAAACACCTCCTGAGGAAGTGGTTAAACTGCCGCACACACGTAGAAAATTCTTTTGAAGTGCACTTTTTAACGTCGAAAATTGAAAACTTTAACGAATAAAGTCGCGGTGGCAATCCCGGTTAGATAAGTGTTATGCAATGATGCATTTCATAAGCGAGGTGTCGGTTGCTTCTTGTCCAGGCATCATGATTCTACTTTACTATTCTTTACTCGTCTTTGGGCAAAAATTTACTTTACTTACCTTACTTATTTTTCTTAGTATTTTTAAGTTTAATATATTTTCAAAAAGGACAAATAAAGAAATAAGATTACAATAATAATCCCTACCAGCTCTTTACCTCATGGAGTGGTCTATGAAAACTTGTCATATGTGCTTGATGCTGACGCCGGAGTGCTGAAGATCCTTGTCAGCCGTGACAAACTCTGGACTGCTTTCCACCGTTCGGGGCACCCCAATAAGCGTCAAAGGGTAAGCTGGTGACTATTATCACGAAAAAAAAGCATGATCAAAAAAACTCTGCAGATGGCGTATGTAAATGATAAAGAGTCGCAAATAATAAAGAAAGAAATAAAATCTGCAAAGAAAACGATGAACTAAAGGTACAGATATGGTCCTTCAAAGAGTTATTCAAGAAAGGGATCAAGATCCAAAACTAGACAAAATAAGTCCAACAGGAAACGAAGATAAGAAAAAATGTGAAAAAGTGATTATGGTGGCACTAATGATAGTCAGAACTGTGTTGCAGCGCTGGATGGACTGGCAAAAGAAACAAAAATTGAAGAAGAAACCGAAGATAATTCTGGTTAAGATACTGATGCTAATTTTATTCAATATTTAAAAAATAAAACAAAGAGAAGAAACCAGCTTGAGGTACCGCTGGTTCCTTAGAAAAAGCCAGCAACAAGGCAAAAAAAAGTACCGTCAATCAATGTATTCGCACAAAGTGGTTGAGATTTAGCTTGGCCATCGGCAGCCAAAAAAACGAAGCATTTTCGCAACCAAAAGAATAAGCACAGAAAAATTAGCTTCTAAAACTAAATCAATGGGGAGGTTCTATACTTGATCTTTCGTGCAATATGCACTTTTGGTGCGGAATATTGAAAGATGTGCATGCACCCGGTCAATAAAACTTAGCACAGCTGGAACCTAAAGAAATATTGTACTGCGTCAACTGATATTAAGATGCAATCGTTAAATTTATTTCAAAATAAACGCAAATATGCCGCAGTGTGATACCTACCAACTTCGTCAAGCCCAAGGTATCGTTCGTACCCACTACTAGAGCGGCAGAAGACTATGCTGTAAGCAACGTAAATAATGTAAGAAGCAATAAAGAGCAATCAAGGAAACAAACTGGACTGGTAATGATATTCAAAACATGAGATCGCACACAGTATTCAAAAGTGGGAAGCCTACTGGAGAACGAGAATTTGGAGTAGCCTTCATTGTGGATAGGGAGTTCAAATCACATGTCATTAGTGTTAAGGCAATAAACGAACGTTTGTGTACAACCCGCATAAAATTGAAATTCTTCTAAATCTGGTTAACCAATGTCCATGCCCCAGCCGAAGAAAAGGATGAAGAAATGAAGGAAACATTCTACAATTACCTGGAAAGACTAGTCAACTCATTGCCTACAAACAACATAACAACAATTCTAGGTGATTTCAACGCTTAAGTTGGCAACGAGATATGGCATCGGGGAACGAGTGAAGGATATAGCCTCCACGATGAAACAAATGACAACGGTCAGCGCCTGGTTAACTTTGCTTGTAGCAGAAATCTAGTCATACGTTCAACTTGCTTCCCACATTAAAAGTTTCATAAAATGACCTGGGTATCATCGGATGGCAACACACAAAACCAGATTGATCATGTTCTGATCCAACAACGTTGAGCCTCGAGCATACTTGACATCCGTACGTACTAAGGAGCCATGTAACTCAGATCATTACTTGATCAAATTAAACTATCGATGTCGTATATCAAAGACATATTCGGTGAAGACCAGCTCGCTACAAAAATTCCACATCAAAAGGCTCCAAACGGCTTCTGTAGCCAGACATTTCACGGAGACCCTCGACAACCAGCTGGCTCCCATCTTATCAGATGCATCGTTAAAGACAAGTAACGAGCTTTGGATGGAAGTGAAAGTGGTTATTGAGACCGCTGCAGAATAGACGATCGGACATCAAGTTCGGCACAAGAGAAATGATTGGTTCGAAGATGATTGCCAGAATGCGTTAGACGAAAATAATTAGGCGTACAAAGATTATGTAGGTAGGAAAACCAGGGTGAAGAGAGAACACTATGAAAATCTCAGAAGAGTAGTGAATAAGATAATTAGAATTAAGAAAAGAAAATACTACGACGACCAATTGAGAAGTGTAGATGATGATGATTAAGGAAAGATGAGCACATACTTCAAGCGCCTCTTTAATCCTCCACACAACTCCAGAACATCGAAGTCTATAGATATTTGCGGAGAGCCTCCATTGGCACTACCTACTCTGGGTGAAGTTTGTTCAATCATCAAAGCCCAAAGTAATAAAGCGCTGGGCATTGATGGGATTCAAGTGAATCTCAATGACTATTGTTGCAGCAGTGTTCATAAAGCTATTCTAAAATCTTAGAAAATAAAATCGGATCATACGCCAACAGTTTTATTGGGGAGTATCGACAATAGACCAATTGTTCACAGTCAAGCAGGTACTTGAAAAATGCTGGGAGTTCAACATAGACGTGCATCAAATTTTCGTTGACTGTAGGCAAGCATACGACAGTATGATCGTACCATACTGAACCAAGTAATGCTTGGCTTTGGTATCAGCAAATTAGTCCGTCTTATCAAAATATCAATGACGTCGACGACCTTCCAAGTCCGCATCAATAACCAGCTCACCGATGCCTTTGACACAAATATCGGACTAAAACAGTGCGATGGGCTATTCAATTTGGCTCTGGAGTACTTCATAAGGAAGCTACCTGTTTATACACGAGGTACATTACTATACAAGTCGAGCCAAGTAGTAGCCTATGCGGACGACATAAACATTTTGTCATGGTCACTAACAACTGCCAAAAAACTCTTCCTGAAACCCGACAGTGAAATGAAATGGAAATAAAACAAGGCTCATGACGCAGTTGAGGAAAAATATAACCAAAAACACAAAATATCTCACTTGGCAAATACAATATTGAAAATGTGAGTAAGTTTGTGTATTTAGGCGTCAAAATAATGAAGACGGGCGATAAAAGAGACGAAATACGCCGAAGAAGACAGCTCACAAATAAAATAGTGTATGCACTTTTGACGATCTTGAAGACTAGCTGCATACAGGGGAAAACAAAGCTACAAGTATACAAATCTGTGAAAAGACTAGCGTTATGCTATGGGGCATCCACAAATATATTGAGGCGAATAATACAAGCAAAGCTAGACGGGGGCCAATGTGGAATTCGAGACAACCATGAGCTGTATGAAATTTTTAACTTACTGGAGGTCTCAACGATTATAAGACTATGGAAGCATGAATTGTATGGACGAACAACGGATGCACAAAGAGGTGGCGAGACCATTGGGGAAACCGAATAAATGCTGGTCTGACTCGTTCGACGAATCAGATCATCGCCACTCGGGTTCTCATTAAAACCACAATCAAGCAGAATTTTAAGTTCAATAAGAAGACATACGTTGCCAAGGACGGTCGGGGCATGGGACATCCAATGTCGTCGATAATGTCAGAAATATTCTTACAATCTTTGAAAGAATTCTTTATACCCAAAATTATCAAAAGATACAATGCAATATTTTACAGACGATATGTGGATGACTGTTTCACCGTTATTGACTCATAAGAAAATAAACAAGACGAACTACTTACTTATATGAATGTAATACACCCAAATGTAAATTTCATTATGGAAAAGAAAGAAACAGACAACTCAACTATATGGACCTAACCGTCCTAAACTTGACATATGAACAAACGCGATAAGACTACAGAATATACAGAAAACCAACCACTACTGGACATACCATACACGTAACATCTAACCACCCCACACAACATAAGCTAGCAGCGTACAAATCAATGATGTACAGACTCTACTCCATCCCCACGACTCCTAGGAACTACTCCAATGAACTCAACAAAATTTGCTGAATAGCTAGTAATAATGGATACAAACAACGCGATATCGACAAACTTATTACACAGTACAAAAAAAAACATGAACGCCAACTGACTGGAACTCATAAGAACGACCAACAGTGGGTTTCGGTAACATACGTAGGAAAAAAGACCTACAAACTATCAAATTTCCTTAGGATATACAAACTGCAAACTGCACTCAAAACTAACAACAGCATTGGAAACAAACTGAAGCCTAAACTGAATGACACATCAATATAAAGAACAGTGACATATACAAACTTACATGCAAGGACTGCTACATGGTAGACATAGGAAGGACAACACGGAAACTAACGACAAGATATGAAGAGCACTAACAATCTTTCTTTCATACCAAGGCAGACTCCAATTATGTGACGCACCTTCAAAACCACACACACGAGCCTGACGCTATGATAAACTCTATGACACTGCTACAAAAACAAAGCAATGGACCCAGACTTAACATCTTAGAAAGGCTTGAAATATATAAACATAGAAAAACAGACAGTATCATCATCAATGAACAATTCATAAGAAATTCCGACGCAGTTTTCTCAGCACTAGACCACACTCTCCTAAGGAATCAGAAGCGAGATGAATCAGAACAAAGGGACATCCAACAATCCAAAAAATAGTGTGAAAACTGTAGAGGCGTATCATTTCCTTGCATGGAGTACAAAATATTTTCAAAAATATTAAATAGTCTTACTGGCGAGTATCATGGTAGTTTTAGAGCAGGAAGATCGACAATAGACCAATTTTTTAAAGTTAAGCAGGTACTTGAGAAATGCTGGGACCTTGACATAGAAGTACACCAAATTTTAGTTGACTCTAATCAAGCATACGGCAGTATTGATTGTAACGTACTGTACCAAATAACGCTTTGCTTTGGTATCCCAGCCAAATTAGTGCGTCTTACCAAAATGGTAATGACATCAATAACCTCCAAAGTCCGCATCAATAACCAACTCACTGATACCTTTGACACAAATATGGGACTAAAGTAGGGAGACGGGCTGGTCCTTCTGCTTTTCAATTTTGCTCTGGAATATGGCATAAGAAAGCTACCTATTGATACACGAGGTACGTTACTATACAAGTCAAGCCAAATAGTAGTCAATGCAACAACATCAACGTTTTGTCACTGTCGTTAACCACCACCATAGAAGTTTTCCTGGAACATGACAGTGAAGCAAAATTAGTAGGGCTACAAATCAATGAGAATAAAACAAAGTTCATGACGCTTGAGGTGACATACATACCTCAAACAACAAAAATATTACACTTGGCGAATACAATATCAAAAATAAGGGCAAACTTGTATATTTAGCTGTCAAATAACGGGAACTGGTAATGAAACAGACGAAATATGTCGAAGTATTCTGTTTTGACGATCTTGAAGATTAGCTGCAAACGGAGGAAAACACAGCTCCAAGTATAAATCTGTGATAAGACTTATGCTATGCTATGGATATGAAACATGGACCCTAACCCAAGCATCCGTGAACATATTGAACGCCTTTGAGCGACGGGTCCTGGAGTGAATAGTCCGGGCGAAGCTAGACGGGAACCAATAACCAATTCGGTACAACCATGAGCTGTATGAAATTTTGGATGAGTCCAACGTCTCAACGGTAGTAAGACTGCGAAATCTGCAATGGGCTGGCTACGTGATTCGTTTAGACGAGCAATGGATACCCAAAAAGATATTCGTTCGGGGAAACGAAGGGTGGCGACCAGTTGGGAAATTAAGGAAACGCTGGTCTGACTTGGTTGACGAAGATAGTTCATCGCTGCTTGGATTTGAAATTGGAGGACATGGTCGATGTACTGACACTTGGAGGCGCTTGTTGCAGGAAGCGAAGGCCCAAGAGGGGCTGTAGCGCTAAGAAAAAGAAGAACACTTGTTCCACCTGCGCTGAGGTTATCTTCCTGATTAGGTTGCTCTTATAATTTCTTTGATTTCGTCTCATTGGTTGCTTTTAATTTTATTTCCTTTTTTTCTTAGTCATATCTTTTGCTTTGTTGTCTATTTGCCAACTAGCTCCTGTAGCGAATGCATTCTTAATCTTAGTTCTTTATTTTCTCTCTCAATCTTCTTCATGTTCTCATATTTAACTTTTTTTGCAATTTCAGCAACTGATAAAACTTTCAATATACTATTTTCTTCATTTTTCTTTCCATCGAACCTAAGTTTTCACTGTTTCTCCTCGTCATTGTTGGCGATGGCCACGATACTCGTACATCTTTTTTATGGCTGAAGCCATCGGGCTCTTGCATCTCACAGCTTCTGCAGCGAGATTCGACGCAATAGTCTTCAAAAGGTACTGCGCCTTGAATGTCTTCTTTTCGCTTCTCAAAACTTCTTCACAAGTAAAACTTCTGATATTCGTTAAATTGCTCGAATAATTTGACGGAGTTATGTTTACCTATTAAAAAATAATTTTCAGTTGACTTTTTTTAAAAATTAATTAAACCTTAAAAAATTACCCACATGAGCTTTTAAAAACTCGTTTGTTTGCAACGAATGCTAAGCGTAGAATTCTGTTTAAAAACCCATTGACGGTATAAAATGTTCTCCAGAATAAAAAATAATACTGTAAAATTCCTAAATGAAAATCTCGTACATAATTGTTCGAGCCTGATCATGTCCTTATACCTCGCACATCAGACCACAAATCTCGTTTTTGTCCGAAGAGCCTCGTACGGTTGGCAATCCTGGATCTAGAATTCAATTTTTCACAAGTCAATCTTTGACAAGCCTTTGTTGTTGGTTCGAAGGGGTTGAGGGTTTCTGTGGGGCGAAAGGTTAGCCCATCACTCAGCCTCCGATCTGGCGGTATAGATATCAATATCAATATCAGACACGCGGGCAAATCCAATAAATCATAGAGGCTGGCTCGTATAATTTGGTTACGAATATTAAAACTAAGTTAATCCGAAATGATTCTTTCAACTGTTTGTATGACGTATTGTCGGCCTAAAATTAAGGAGCGGAAGCATAGGCATTTCAATTGCTTTCATAAATCAATAAATTGCGGGGAAAATTTTTCACATCAAGTAAGTACTTTTAGAATGTATTTTTCAATTCTTTGTACAAGTCACCAATCCAAAACAAACTTACTCTTGTGTAAAGAGTACCAAACACGCTGTACATATTCCTCACAGGAATCAATTAACAAGTACCCTGAAATTAAACTTTCAAACAAAGTTCACTAATAAATAACTTTTCACGTGGTATGTTTACAATCAAGCTGTCAAAGGAAACTCTTAATTTCTTGAAGAACTCTCCAAATATTTTTCATGCTTTTTAGAATGAACAATTTGCTTCCTTTCTTCAGTATGCACGAGTGTCTATTCGGTTTTGCGCTTTTTAGGGGTTTGTAAATTTTTTTTGCTATACCCTATTCAAATCAGTATCTATTTGTCCGTCTGTCTGTCCGTTAGTGTGTTACGGCAAGATTTGTCGGAAACTAGAGAGGCTAGAGCCATCAAATATTGAGAACCACTCAAGAGTTTCTGTTCAATGCAAGTTGAGTGATCAAAAAAATTTCAAAGGGCTTTAATCTCGTCTTCCCATAAAAGGATGTGATGCCTTAACTCGTATGTGAGAACCCGCGTACCCATGGTGTATTAATATGAAATATTTATGCAATCTTGAAAGTTTAAACTTGATTCTTACAGATAGTCGTAATTCAACTCTTTGACGATTGATCGAGTTGTTATTAGTTTCTTGTCTTTATTTTATATATAAAAATTTTGGCATTCAACTTAAGATATCGTGTGGGGTACCTGGGTACGTACATAAAAAAATACATGGTTTGATTGCTTTTTATAGAATAAACTATTTAATCACTGACATGCAAGGATTGTGACATGATATACACAGGAAGGACACCAAAGAAACTAACGACAAGATGCAAAGAGCACTTACGACCTTTCTTACACAACAAGGTAGATTCGAATTATGCGACGCATCTGCAAAATAATGCACCTCATGTGACGCTTTGACAAAATCCATAACATAACTACACAAACAAAGCAAAGGTTCGAGACTTGTCATCCTAGAAAGGCTTGAAATATACGAGGTGTGTTCAAAAAATATCGCGAATCTTGTTCAGCTCCTCCTTCGATGCCGTCTTTATCTCGTCAAGCGTAGCGTAACGTCGTCCTTTCATGGGCCTCTTCAGTTTAGCAAACAAGAAAAAGTCACAGGGGGCCAGATCTGGGGAATACGGTGGCTGCGGCATCATTAGTGTGTTGTTTTTGGCCAAAAAGTCGCGCACAAGCAACGATGTGTGAGCAGGGGCGTTATCGTGGTGCAAAAGCCAATTTTTGTTCTCCCACAAATCCGGGCGTTTCTGGCGGATTGCTTCGCGCAAATTGCGCATAACTTGCAGGAAATATTCCTTATTGACCGTTCTTCCCTGTGGCAAGAACTCATGATGCACCACGCCCCTGCAATCGAAGAAAACTGTCAGCAAAACTTTCACATTCGGCCGAACTTGGCGCGCTTTTTTCGGTCTTGGTTCATGCGGCAGCTTCCATTGAGATGATTGAGCTTTGGTATCCACGTCATAACCATAAACCCACAATTCGTCACCAGTTATGACCCTCTGGAGCAAATTTGGTTCGTCGCGGACAGAGTTTAACATCTCATTAGCAATGTTCATGCGTTGCTGTTTTTGGTCGCAATTGAGCAATTTTGGTACGAATTTCGCGGCGACCCGTCTCATGCCCAAATCGTTGATAAAAATCGAATGGCACGAGCCAATCGATATGTTTAGGTCCTCAGCAACTTTTCTAACGGTGATTCGACGATTGGCCAATACCATTTTCTCCACTTCATTAATTTTTTCGTCTGTTGTTGAAGTGCTCGGGCGTCCGGCACGCTCTTCGTGTTCACATCTTCTCGGCCTTCTAAAAACATTTTGTACCACCGATAAACGTTGCTTCGGTCCAAGGTAGCTTCTCCGTATGCCACAGTCAACATTCGGAATGCATCCTTGCACTTAATTTCGTTTTTCACACAAAATTTGATCCATTTTTTTGATTAAGTAAAAATCGAAGACGATTGAAAACACGTGCAAGTAAAGCAGCTATCACCAATTAAGTGAACATTCAAAATGGCCGAGCTTGTCGGCATAAGTGACAGACATGAGTACCAACATAACGCCACAAAAAAATCGAAATTCAAATATACGTAACCCGCGAAAATTCAAAATTCGCGATACTTTTTAAACACACCTCGTATAAACATAAAAAGACAGACAACAACATAATCAACAAACAACTTATATGAAATGCCGAGGCAATTTTCTTAGTACTGGGCCACACCCTCCGACGAACACGGAAGCAAGATGACCCAGAACCAATGGGTATCCAAGAACTCAAAAATCAAAAACGTGATACCCCTATACATGACCTAATTTAGTACTAACCTTCTTATCTATCCTACGACTATATAAAGGCATTTCCTTCAACACATTCTTCAGACACCGAAGATGATTTAAAGGAGTCGAAACGCGGCTGCTCATACAACAAAGCAAGGCCCAACGGCTTTTCAAGAAAAAAAATTTAATAAGGTTCTTTGAAACAAATAAACAAATAATAGTAACAAAGCAATAAGTAAAGCAAAAATAATAATAAAAAAAAATTAAAATGATTTCTGCAGCTATATAAATATATGTATATCTTTTTTGTAGATATATACATATATTAAGTAAAAGTTGATTGTTATGTTGAAACCCTGTACGTAACGAGCATCTGGTAACCAAAATAATCTGCAAGTTTGTAATGAGAATGCTTTATAAATATTTTAATTATTTACTATATATAAATATATTAAACAATTAAAATATTTACCAAAAATTCTCATAATAAGCTATGCATATCGTTCAGTTACCCCATGCTCCTTGCATACTGGGTTTTAAAATAATTACCAACAGAACCCTCCTTGAACTCTTCGGTACGAAAAACGCTTCCAACTTATCCACACAACTTTCTCCCTTCGCAGTTGTTGCTGAAATAGAGACCTCGTACATCAAGATTTGGTCCCTTTTTACTTTTTCCGAATTTCCGGTAAAACCTCTACCCGAAGGAAGTGAATTTTTCTCGTCGGCATGGGTGTTCTAACATCAGTTCTCGTCTTGAGAGCCTTTTCCCAAGCTAGTATTCCCATGCTGTGTGATGATGCCATACTTTATCATTTCCCGAGGTCATTAGAGTCTGCAACTTCCAGTTGCAATTGTGTTTATAATTCCAAGAGGAAAGTAAATATTTGTGGTTGCAGGAATTTTCCGGACCGAAAGTTTCCCGGGGTTGTCACTTCTCGGTGAATTTTTCTGGTGCCTTCAGGTTGCAGTAGTGTCCTTCGCGGGAGTCAGCGATGGCAAGAAGTCAAATGATTTTTATCGTTTGTGATTATGTTGGTGTTGATGATGACGTATCATGTGGATATTTGATCCCACTCTTGTTTATCATGATTAACATCATCGAGATAAATTCCACTATCGCTCTCTCTGATCTCGTTATTTTTCATATTGCTCATAATGTTTCACCAGAAATATTATAGAATAAATCCCGGATTTATCTTTTCCTGCAAAAGAACTGTAGTAATCGAGCAGTCGCCTAAGCAAACTGCTCAAAAACTGGCATAACACTGTTCCAAAATTTCAATTGCAGATTTGACAAATTTAATTACTCAAAGTTAAATTTTTGTAAATTATAAAATCTAGAATAAAGAAAAATTTTTGATTTTTTTATTATAAATATAAATTTATATTGTTATATTTATACATCAAATTTAAATTTTCTTTTACATTCATATTCTTTGGAATATTTATCTTCTTATAATGATTTATACTTTTCAATATATTATTATTTTTTTTATTAACTTTATTACGCTAATCGCCAAATTGAAATTTCTGACATGAGAACACGATTAAATACATTCCATCCATGTATTGCATTGCTGAATGCATTCTTACTTGGCTGAGCTAGAAGCTCATACCAATTTACCGGTGTGGCATAGAAATGATGCCAAGATTTGGACGGATCGAGGAGTCTATTATGAACCGTCACCGCAAACACGTCGCGAGAAGTACGTCAGCAGCTAGACAATTGGAATTAGCGATAAAAAGGAAAGATTCGATTAGCGTGCGATAGACCATTGCGGTTGGATAGTGGCTACATTAAAACAATGAAAATCGGAATATTATTGTTTATGTAGTTTTCTTAGTGAGACCATTCATGTTCTATTGCACGATTGAGAAGTGTAATCCAAGAGTGGAAAGAGAAGTCATCGAACCGATGGTCAATAATTTGTGGATCAAACGAAAGCCATAAATTGCCTGTGGATTATTATCATTGCATTGGCTCCGGTTGGATGTACGCTCTGTTGTCGTCTATAAATATTTACGAGGCAACGGAATTATACCCAAAAAAATATCCGCGTGGCTCAAAACTATGCTACGAAAAATTAGATTTCGAGTATAAATTCTATTAATCATTATGCAAAGACTTTGTACGGAAACGATAATGATTGGAAAATAATGCAAGCACGGAATTATCTTTGGATTCCTTAGCATTGCTTGGTACATTAGTCGTTATTCTAAGAATATAATTCAATATCCACCATAGCATATTTAGTAGTTTAAAACTTTCAATTTCATAAAGGGGAAAAGCCCTGCGATTGGTAGATATCAAACGCGAATATAGGCAGCCAGTTTTGTGCTTTTTTTCGTACAAGAAATTGGAACCGTTCCAAAGTTGTCGGCGGATTTGCATCAAAATGGTAGAAACTAAACGGGAAAGCCAAAACGAAAACAATTTCAGTTATGCCTGCTCGTGGAAATAAATTGTCTGGATTCAAGCCAAGAAACTCAAAGCCTGGATTTTAACATTTTTGAATCGCGTGTCATTTGTACTGATCCATACGCGCCGGAAAGGTTTAATGGGTTTCGTGCAGAGTTTTTCGCGAATTCAATAGGGAGGCGCCATCAACAATTTCTTCAGAATTTTCACCGAACGTAAAATTTGAATGACAAGTTCAGTGTCACACTGTAGGGTTCCCAACAGCTTAGAAAAAAATTCAGTGCCATCGCAGACGACAAGTTGATATCCTTTTGCTGCGTTTGCATATTTTGTAGCATTTTTGCTGCTCGATCAAAAATTAGTGGCAAGTCGAGGCTGAGAGGGAATTCAATAGAAAAACTTTTTAATTTGAATGAATTCCATTGCCACGTGCGCGTTTTAAAATTTCCAAATTCAAAAAAAAAATATGTATGTGCCTAAAATGTCAAGTTAAAGAAATTTGAGCTTTCAGGCTTCACCAGCGGGGGCCTGTTTGTTTTTTCGAAAATTTTTCATATTGACAACAAATTTCTACCAAACAAAAATTCTATTCCGACATTTCATTTAGATATTTACATGTTTTAGACTAAAAAAATTTGTTTTGTATTAGCCTAAAGAAATTATGCTTTGCTTTAAGTAAATTTTATTCTATTTGAAGGATAGTCCTTTCCTTTGAAATATTACAAACGTCCAGTTGAAATAGTAATTTTTTGTTTTGTTCAAAAAACAAAAAAAAAAACTCAAGGAATAAAAAATTTTAAAATGAATAAAAAACTCGGTTTTCCACCTGACCGGGTATGGGACCCGCCACGCTGGCTAGCCCCTCCACTATATAATGAGCTAGCCGTCGGGCGAGCTCTCCCGTTTTTATGTGTTACAGGGGCTTTTGCCCGGGTAGAGTGGCCTTCCGCTCGCGTGCCTATTTATGAGATAGTGCTATGTTATTCCACCTCGCAGTACTATAACATATACTATAACATAAATTGGTCACGTTTATGTTTCTCATTTAAGGGGAAAGTTCATACAAACTATGTTTGTATGAGTTTTTCACTTAAGTGGGAAATATATGGCCACGTCTACATTTGGATCTTAATCTGGTTCGGAGGGTCCGAGGGGGCACTGGTTCCACCTGAATGCCCCACTGTTGTTTGGGGGCCATAAGTATCGTCGGTAACGACGAAGTCTGCTCTTAAGTCCGTCTGTTTTCTCCCGGCCTAGTTTGTTACTGGCTATAAGCAATTTCAACAGTTAGTAGGTTACCTCGGCCTCAACACCAGTCGATCGGCGTTAGACCCTTTTCAATTCGTCAATGCGAATTTTTTTTGCAGTGGGTCCTTGTGCTGGGGAAAATAACTCGCCACACGACACCAGCGCATTCACGCGTCCTCAGACAAGGCCAATCTCGGTGGAACCCACCATCCTCTTTCGCCGAGGCAACATACCATCCCTGCAGTCCTTTACAGATATTGTATCTAAGCCTATTTCACTTCCCAACCTAGCGGTGCTTCGAGAAAGCAGATAAAATACATGTTTACATTGGTGTGTATGAAATGCAAATAATTACTTCTAGTGTTTTATTTACGTATGCAAAACGCAGGAGAAGTTATTTTTGGTGATCGCTTACATCCAAAATTGAGTGAAAACTTCCAGCCTTGATGCAAACTACCATATCAAGGCACACATACTCATGGAATTATGTAGATATGTCTGATTTTTGATGTTGTTGACAGTTCTATGTTGAAACTTGAGGGAATGTTCTCAACTCCACTTCCTTTTCCATGTTTTGAACCTTCATTCGCATTATGTGATGGTTGTTGGATTTATGATATAACCGGCTATAATGGCTTGATTGGCATCTGGGTAACTTATTGTTTGCCCCTCAGAACCATGCTGCGACAAGTAAAATTTGGTGTGCTCTGGTACGGTGTTGATTGCTTGCCCATGGCTAGAACAGAAACGGAACTGGTAGGAGGTAGCAACTAATTCTAACAATATTGCACTAAGAATTTTGAATTATAACCTCTTATTTCTGCTTTTTCTTTCTTCTGATGTGGTTATCATTAGTTTGGAGTGTGTACGTTAATACCTTCGCTCGAGACAATTTCCATTTGTACATAGTACAATTAATTACCCACGGCTATGACGGCAAGCAAACGCGAGGCCCCAATTCCGTGAAAAGTCACTGTATCACGCTGCTTTATGTAGTTATGCTTTCATTATCGAATCAACTAAAATGTCTTTCAAATACGTTTCCTCTCTCCCGCATCAGTAAACCTAGATTATCACGGTAATATATTTTAAATTACAAAAAAAACAAAAAATAGGAAGAAAAAAGCATACGAATATGCATATGTTTCAAAAAGCAAAACATATACGAAATTCGTGAACAATTTCTCCAGACTTACCTCATAAGCTTCACTTCTTCTTTTTCGTAGTACTACAGCTCTTCTTGGACCTTCAATCCCTACAAATTGAACCTTCAAGTGCCTCAGTTTATTGGCCGCATCCTCCTGTTTTGAAACCCGAGCAGAGATGAACTGTCTTCGTTGACTGAGTCAGACCAGCGTTTCCTCGGTTTCTACACTGGTCTCCACCCTTCAGTTCATCCAAAGAGTACCTTTTTGAGTATCCGTTGTTCATCCACACAATTCATGTGGCCAGCCCATTGCAGCTTCCACAGTCTTACAATCTTTGATATCTGTGGCTTATCAAAAATCTCAAACAGCTCAGATTTTTATCGAATTCGCCGTTGGTTCTCGTCTTGCTTCGCTCTAATTATTTGCCTCATGACTCATCTTTTGAAGGCGTTCAATATGTTTGCAGATGCTTGCGTTAAGGTCCATATTTCACACTCATAGCATACCACAGGTTTTATCATAGATTTATATACTTTTAGCTTTGTTTTTCTGTGTATGCAGCTGGTCTTCAAGATAGTCAAAACTGAATAAAATATTTTAATTTCGTGCTGTCTAGGGTTGGCCAAATATAAGTTTCTTTTTAAAAATGCAATAAAATTAACAAAAATCAAATTTGATCCTTACATTTGGCTGTGTACGCCAACACAAACTTTCCCGTTAGTTGTGAAATACAATTTCATTCATATGGCTGCCACGGCTAGCGTGACAGTAGGCCATCCTCTCAGCTTAATTTTACAAGACATCATTGATGGTTTTGGGCCCTAGCTGAACAATGGTTTGTTGAATGTTCAATATCAGTATTTGAATCGTTTGTGGATTTTCTGCATAGCATCTGTCTTTCACAGCGCCTCATGAAAATAAGTCCAGGGGGTGTCAAATCGCTGCTTCGAGGCTGATTAGAAGTTTTTGAATTTTATGCGCAAAAAATCGATTGTTTGATGAGTTGTATGGCATGGTGTGCCATCTTGTTGAAGCCAAAGGTCTATCAAGTCTAAATCCTCAATCATGCCTCTGAAGCGCTTCTCGTTAACCGTAACAGCATTTCCAGCCTCATTTTCAAAGAAAAACGGTCCAATGATTTCCCCATTCCAGAATTCACACCACACTGTCACACGTTGAGGATGTATTGGCTTCTCGACAATCACATGTGGGTTTTTCGAGCCCCAGATGTGGTAGTTTTGTTTGTTCACATAGTCGCCGAGATGAATATGTGCCTCATCAGAAAAGATAAGATGCAATTTAAAAATAAACTACTATATTGCCCATCCGGCATATTTCGGCGTATTTCATCCTTTTCATTACCGGTTCTCTTTTTTAGGCGCTTAACACAAATTTGGCCGCATTTTCAATATTGTATCCATCAAGTGTTATATTTCGGATATTTGATGTATTTTTCCTCGACGGCGTCATGATCTTTGTTTTATTTTCAGTGTTTTGTAGCCTTATTAATTTTGCTTCCCTGTTGAGTTTCAGGAGAAGTTTTTGGATGGTTATTAACGACCATCACAAAATATTAACGTTGTCCGGATAGGTCACTACTTGAGTTATATGATAACGAACCCTTTGTATCAATAAGCGACTTTCTTATAACATATTACAGAGTTAAATTGAAAAGCGTTGGGGTCAGCCTGTTACCCTTCTTTATTATGATATTTAGATTAAAGGTTTTGGTGAGTTGGTTATGATGAGGACTTAGGAGGATGAAAATACCAAATTGATTACAACAAGAAAATCAAACCCCGTTTGTCAGGGGAAAGGAAAGAAAATTTTTCAAACACTCATAGCCCAATTAAAAAATGGATAGTAAAAATTTATTTTGATACATAATATAATATATAATAAAAAATTTACTCACTCCTTCCAAAGATGCCGAGCGCTTTGCAACTGGAGAGGGGGGGGGCCACTGAAAAAGTTACTTTAAACATTCCTGAATATGAATTAAATTAATACAATGAATAAAATGTTGGCCACTAATGTGTTTTAAATGTTTTTTTTTGTAGATTTAGGTCGATAAAAAACTGATTCCACCTTCCCGGATTGCTGTTATTGATAGGTAAATGCTTAAGATCTCTTTTTTTTGAATGTCGTAGTACAACAAATGAGCTACGCAATTTTTCACGTTATTGTATGAAACATCTATAACAACTATAAAAACTGACGCGCTTGGTAAGGTGTTATATAAATACGAGCCAAATGTTGAAAATATTCACCAAAAAACTTCTTTTGCCGAAATGGTTTCCGCGCGGTACGGGAAAATTTCACTTTTGCACCATTTGCTCCTTAAACACCTCAGTTTGAATTGTTCACAATCGTTTCAATCACTAAAAACATTCACAAATCGTATCGTCCTGACACTTTTTCAGAAAATTCACGCGATACTCGTCTTTTCTTCCTTCGGGCTTTTCATTTCTTCCTCGTCTTTCACTTTTTCTCCAAAAAAATTCATGCATTTCACAATGTAAAATACATCCATCCCGCAATTTAACCACTAAGCATTCTCCAATTACTAACTCCACTTTTTCTCTTTCACCATTCACTGTTGTCGTCACCACCCCACTTTCTTCCGAACACAAAAATCACTTTTGCTTGAATGCCATCCACTCCCAGAAAACCAATCCCGCAATCCTTTCATCCCTAATTACCAGTGCCGCATCTGGGTAACGTAATGGAAGTTCAATACCCTTCAATTCCGCTACCCACACATCTTCTCCATATCGACAAACGTAACAATTTCCATTTTTCGTAAATGACGATTTGCATAACCATGATAGCGTTTAGTCAGGTGCAAATCGTCATTATATATATATATATATATATATATATATATATATATATATATATATATATATATATATATATATATATATATATATATATATATATATATATATATATATATATTGTCGCGTGTTATTGGTTCGCGGCCAATAATTTTAATGTTCCGAGAAAGTGAAAACGCAATGTCTTTTAATTTAAGTTAAAAGTGTTTATTTAATGCACAATAATCAGTTAACACTTTCACTAATTTTAATTGTCACTATTAAAATAAATCTAACACTTGTCCATAAATTTATTATCGCAATTGTCTTCTAAATCACTTCACTATTACGAAACACACTCCATAAATTTACTATCGCAGTTCTTATCGCGGTCGAATGAATTATTATTCATTCAGCTCGCCTTTATATAGGGTCTCTACCTATTCACCCATTTCTCGTACATGGGCGAATGTTCTACGGAGAGGTACCTGGTAGGTTCGAGCAAGTTCATGAATGGAGTGACGTCACTTGCAGATGTTGATCATGCTTGTTGGGTTCGAGTAAATTCATTCGTTGACGTTCTTAATGATGATGAAAACAATTGCGACAGTAGCTCGCAGAATTATTTGTACATGTAACACTGCCCCCACCTCAGTTCTTTTCGCCCCGAAAAGATGTGTCGCTATTTGTAGTCAATTCTCCCTGGGTGTAATATGGGGCAAGACGGTCCAGATGCACGATTTTCATTTTAGCTCTCGGCTTACGATGTTCCTGTATTCGGTATACGACGTCGTTGATTCGCTTTGTAACTCGGTATGGTCCCTCCCAATTATGTTGCAACTTTGGAGACCTACCCTTTCGCCGTTGCGGGTTATAAAGCCACACCAAGTCATCTTGCTGGAAGCCAGTAGAATTAGCCTTTAGATCATACCTGGTCTTCATGCGGTCAGTAGCCGATTCGAGGTGTTTTCGCACTGTCCGATGTATCTGGTTCAACCGTTGTCTTAGATCACTTGCGTACTCCGAGATCGTTTGGGGTTTCTCAGGGGGTGTTCCGAACTTTATATCGGCTGGCAAACGAATAGTCTTTCCAAAAATGACTTTGGCTGGGGCTTGGCCCGTCGACGCATGTTCAGCGGCTCTATACGCCATTAAAAATAGTGGGATATGTCGGTCCCAGTCCCTTTGGTTCTCGTCACCCATTTTGGCCAGGTGTTTATTGAGCGTGCCGTTGAAACGTTCAACCATTCCATCGGATTGGGGATGCAGCGGTGTTGTCCTCGTTTTCCGTATTCCCAGCTGCTCGCACATTTCGCTAAAAACTAGTGACTCAAAGTTTCGGCCTTGATCCGAATGTAGTTCACAAGGCACGCCGTACCTGCTGACCCAATTTAACACTAGCTGTTCGGCTACAGTAGTTGCTTCCTGGTTGGGAATGGGGTAGACCTTGGGCCACTTGCTGAAATAATCAGCTACAACCAGCGTGTATCGATTTCCCCATTCAGATTCAGGAAAGGGTCCAGCGATGTCAACAGCAATCCTTTTGAATGGCACGCCTACGTTATAGGTTTGCATTTGTCCTCTCAGTCGTCGCTTTGGGCCTTTGACGGAAGCGCAAATTGTGCATCTGCGACACCAGTCCTCTACGTCTTCTCGAGCGTGGAGCCAGTAGAATCTTTCCCGCAATTTCGCTAAGGTTTTGTTAACACCAAGATTGCCTCCCGAGGATCCTTCATGCATTTTCTTAACCACATCGTGGATTCGGCTTTTGGGTAGTATAGTTTGCATCCTATAGGAGCTGCCATCCACCGTTTCCCATTTCCGCTTGAGTACACCATCCTCCACCTGAAGGGAGTTCCATTGTGCCCAATAGCTTTTCAGGGTTGCGCCATGCGTTGAAACGTCCTTCCACTCAGGTCGCCCAGTCGTCTCCTTCCATACGAGCAATGGTCCGATGTCTTCATCGGCTAGCTGGGCATTTCGAATCTCCTCCGATGACCAACCTTCATCGAATTCAGCCGTTATCAGTCGCAGATCAACGGGCGGTTCCTTTTCCTCAATTCGTCGGCAATGCTTGCAGTTAGCTGCACATGGGCGACGAGATAGGGCGTCAGCATTTCCATGAACTCCGCCCTTTCGATGAACAATTTCGTAGTCGTATGACTGCAATCTTTCGATCCATCTCGCAACTTGTCCCTCGGGGTTTTTGAAGTTAAGTAGCCATCTCAATGATGCATGGTCCGTTCGAAGAACAAATTTCTGGCCATATAGGTACTTGTGGAACTGCTTGGTGGCCTCTATTATAGCCAATAGCTCCTTCCTGGTCACACAGTAGTTCCTCTCACTTTTTGAAAGAACTCGACTGTAATACGAGAGGACTCTTTCTTCGCCATTGATCTGCTGGGAGAGTACAGCTCCAATACCGCCGTTGTTTGCATCGGTGTCAACCACAAACATTTTTCCGGGTTTCGGATACGCCAGTACGGGTGATTCACATAGCTTTTAGTTCAGGGTCTCAAAGGCTGTCTGGCATTGTTCATTCCAGACATACGGACGATTTTTCTCGGTTAGCTGATGGAGACACTTAGCTATTTTGGCAAAGTCTTTGACGAATCTTCGATAGTAGGTCGCCAGACCCAGAAAACTTTGTAGTTGGCGCTTGTTGTTTGGTGTTGGCCAACTTTTCACGGCTTCAATTTTCTCAGGGTCTGTTTTGACCCCTTCTGCTGATACGACGTGTCCCAGGTATTTTACTTCATCTGCGAAAAGAGTACACTTGTCGGGACTAAGTTTCAAATTTGCCAGTCGTAATAGGGAGAAAACCTCTTCTAAGTTCCGCACATGCTCTTCGAACGTTCTCCCGATGACGATGATGTCATCTAGGTACATTAAGCAGGTTTTCCAGGTTAGACCACGTAGCACGTATTCCATCAAGCGTTCGAAAGTGGCTGGAGCATTGCAAAGCCCAAACGGCATCACCACAAATTGCCACAATCCGGTCCCAACTGAAAATGCGGTCTTCTCACGGTCCTTCTTGTCAATTTCTACCTGCCAGTAGCCACTCTTGAGATCGAGTGTAGAAAACCATTTTGCGTCGGCTAAAGTGTCCATGATGTCATCGATGCGTGGGAGCGGGTAACTATCTTTCTTAGTGACGTCGTTGAGCTGCCTATAGTCGACACAAAAGCGAGTGCTACCATCCTTTTTCTTTACTAGAACTACAGGCGCGGCCCATGGACTTACAGAAGGTTCGATAATGCCTTGTTTTTTCATGTCCGAGATCAGCGCGCTCACTTCTCCTTGTTTGGCTATAGGGAGACGTCTTGGTGCTTGTCGAATCGGCTTGGCTCCCTGTGTGTCTATGACGTGAGTTACCAAACTCGTTCGGCCTTGGTCATCCGGGCTTGTTGAGAAGATGTCACTGTACTTGGTGACCAGATCAGAGGCTCGTTTGAATAGCTGCACCGGCAATTTGACTTGCTTCAATATTGCAGACGTGGATTCCCTGGCTTTTTCTGTGCCTTGCCTCCTTTTCCAATGATGGTTGTGAGTAGCTTCCAAAGAGGTGATGGTGGAAACAGGCAGGCAGCTGCCGATGACTTCTCCCGCTTTGATGCTCGTGGTTGAGTCTGCGGTGTTAAGGACTCTAACCGGCACATATCCGTTCCTTAAAGATCTTACAAGGCTTCGTCCTACATTCAAACTGCGCAATGCGAATGTCTCCGTTGGCTCTATCAGATAAGATCGGTGGTCTCCAGAATCACCATCAAGCTTGGCCCATACAATGCTTTCGGAAGAATTCGGTACATCAGTGTCAGTACATACCACTACATTCATCTTGGGGATTTGGACGCTGGGATCCTCCATCAGTACTTCGACATTCTGCCATTTCAAGACACGTTTTCCCAAGTCCAACGTGATTCCATGTGGTCGCAGAAAATCCATTCCGAGAATGCAGTCATCCATAATGTTCGCGACCAGAAAATTATGTCGGAACACAAGGTCTCCCAACTGTATCTGGAGGTTGACCTCTCCATGAACAGGTGCAGTTTCTCCCGTAGCTGTCCGTAGTGAGAAAATTCTGCCCTTGTGAAGTTGTTGCTGTCTAACTAGGTCTGGTCGGATAATCGATCGGGTTGCACCAGTGTCGATTGTTATGGTGCAGTGTTCTCCATCAATTTGACCCGGAAGGCATAAGTCTGCTTCTCCACGATGTAGTCTTGACACGGTGATGGTGGTGCTGGGGACGTCGATCCTCCTAGCCAACCTCTGCCCCAGGAAGTTGGCTCTTACATGTTTCCCGACCCCTCTGTTTGAAGGGCTTCCATTCTGGGCTCCTGACTCGGTCTGGATCTCCTCCTAGCTGCACACCCTGGACAATAGCTCGGTTTTCTTCGCTTCTTGCAGTCTCTTTGCAAGTGCCCCTTCTCTCCGCAATTCCAGCATCTAGGCGCACCATTTACATGCGGGTCTCGCTCAATTTCCACGCGTTCACACCTGCACTCGTCTGTCACTACTTCACGAACCCGGGCAGTGGTACGAGTCACATTTTTCGCTGCCTCAAAGTTCAGACTGTAAGCCAATGCGTCCTTAACCGTTTGCTTTTGAGCTAAACGCACGGCTTGTTGCAATTCCGGGTCCTTTAGTGCGCTGATGAATGCCTCTGTCGCTGCATCATCTCGATGTTCTGGGTCGTAGGCTGGGTAAGCCAAAAGTGCTAGTCGCTCAATGTCTTGGGCTAACTGCTGTAGGGTCTCACCAGACTTCTGCACCCGATGCCTTAGCTGTGACCGATAAATCTGCTTTAGATGATCGTCTCCATAACGCATGTCGAGCGCATTCATTATAGCATTCGGGTTTGAGTGCAATTCATCGGGGATGGTCTGCAAAAGCTCGGCAGCTGGGCCTCTTAGAGCAAGAATCAATGCAGTTGCTCGTTCCTGGTCATTCCAGCGATTCGCCCTTGCGGCAGCTTCAAACTGGGTCTTGTAAATACTCCAGACCGTTTGCCCATCGAATATTGGTGCTTGGACATTTCTGGATGTGCTTTGCGCTGCAGTTATAAGCGGGGCTGGTGAGGTGGTTACTACTGCCTTCGCTGCTTCCAATTCTTTTTTCACTTTTTCCATCTCATGGTTCATTCTCTCTTCAACCTGGCTGATCTCATAGTTGATTTTCTCCTCAACTTGGCTGACCTTCTCCTCGACCTGGTAAACCTTTTCCTCGACGCATTTAATTTGATTGTTCAGGCTACCGAGCTCCGCTTTTATTTCGGTTGACTGTTTTTGCACTTCCTTGATTACGATCGCTTGTTGGTCCATCTTCGCTAATTGTTCATCTAGTTTCGTCGTTAAATTGGACGACTGTTCATTGAGCTTCGCAGTTAAATTGGATGACTGTTCATCTAGCTTCGCAGTCAGACTTGATGACTGTTCATTTAGCTTCGTTGATTGTTCATCTAGCTTCGCAGTCAGACTGGATGACATTAGCATCAACATTTGCATCAGCGCATTTTCTGGCTCCTTTGATTTTGGTGTGTCCACTTCTCCACCTTCTGCGCCTTTTTCCGCATCGGAGAGCTCACCCGAATCCAGATTCACGCCTTCCGACTCGATCGCGTCACGCAAGCGTGCAATCAGTATGGCCTTTGTACCTTGTGTGGCCAGATTCCGCTGTTCCAACTCCTCCTTGAGCTCCGATATGGTCAATTCATTAATTTTTAAGTTTAAGCTTCGTGGCATTTTTAATGTTTCTTTAAATTTTACTATTGTGCACTATAAAAATGTTCAAATTTTCAGTTTCAAAATTTTTCTTTCGCACTTCTTGACACCACTGTCGCGTGTTATTGGTTCGCGGCCAATAATTTTAATGTTCCGAGAAAGTGAAAACGCAATGTCTTTTAATTTAAGTTAAAAGTGTTTATTTAATGCACAATAATCAGTTAACACTTTCACTAATTTTAATTGTCACTATTAAAATAAATCTAACACTTGTCCATAAATTTATTATCGCAATTGTCTTCTAAATCACTTCACTATTACGAAACACACTCCATAAATTTACTATCGCAGTTCTTATCGCGGTCGAATGAATTATTATTCATTCAGCTCGCCTTTATATAGGGTCTCTACCTATTCACCCATTTCTCGTACATGGGCGAATGTTCTACGGAGAGGTACCTGGTAGGTTCGAGCAAGTTCATGAATGGAGTGACGTCACTTGCAGATGTTGATCATGCTTGTTGGGTTCGAGTAAATTCATTCGTTGACGTTCTTAATGATGATGAAAACAATTGCGACAGTAGCTCGCAGAATTATTTGTACATGTAACAATATATATATATATATATATATATATATATATATATATATATATATATATATATATATATATATATATATATATATATATATACGGAATCAATTGCTTTTGCCAATATCCCAATAAGAATTTTTCACTGCGCTCTGCAGAACTTGAACCCAGGGTCCCAGTGGACCCCCGGTTGAGAATCCACGGTGCTACCAGCGGAGCCGCTTTCTGTTGATTTTCCATTCATCGAACTAACAACTTCAACTATGCATCTTTCTTGATGGGCATGGAAATGAAATTTGTTAGTAGGGAAGCGTGGATGAATTTTGTTAGTATAGCAAATAAAATTTTGTTAGTGGGAGCTAATGGATAAAATTAGTTGGTATGAAGGAAGGAATAAGGTTTCGTTAGGGAAAAGGTTTCAAATTAAATTTTGTTAATGAATGGAGTGTTGTTAGTGGGAAAATTAAGATTTGTATTATATTACTATTTTTTTTTTGTAATTAAAAATAGGGTAAGAGGGTAGGATTGAGATGATGGGGAAATAAAAGTTTTAGGGAAATTGGTAAAATGTTAATAAAACAGAGGAAAAGGTATAAGTGCCCAATGGACGGTGGACATGTTACGCCGGCAATTTGAAGTTGTAAATGGGAGAATGCCGGTACGCCGGAATTCACATCAGTGTCTGCTTGATTGTTAATAATTAGCCTATCGTCGGTCCACCTGCTATAAAGCCACCTTGATACCACCTAATAATACTGTTGGCATATGATTTGATTTTATTTTCTAAGATTTTATATTTTGTGTGCCGTACAAAGTAGTGATATGCCTTTATAGTTTTCGCAATGTTGCTTGTCATCTTTGTTGTGGATAAGGAATATAATTGATTGGCTCCACTCGTTCAGCAGATGTTCATGTTGTCCAATGCGCAAGATGACTTTATATTGTAGATGGCTTTCTGAACACCACTGCAAGCATATTTAATAATCTCCACTGGAATCTCATCGATGCCCTGTACTTTGTTATTCTGTTGGGCTTCCGTGGTGGAAAAAAACTTGATGTAAGGTTGGTGGGGCCATTGGAAGCTCCCTGGGAATATCTTTGAGCTCCGATGTTATGCAGCTGTGTGGTTGAGCTAGGAAGTTTTTGAAATATGATGCCCATCTTTCCTTTACCCAGTTTTCATCAGCGATGGTGTTGCCGATGTCGTCATGGCAGACCGTGTTCTAAGGCAGATAGCCTCGTTTTAGGATTTTTAACTACTTTATGTGCTTGTTTTGTAATATAAAGGTCTATCCCCAGACCTCAAGTCTATTGAGATTTTCCGGGGTGAAGTTAAACAAGAAGTTTCCAAGATGTTCTGCCAAAGCAAAACCCAATTATGGGGGAGTATTCAAAAAGCTTGGTATACTATTCCTGTAGAAACTTGTTGGAAGTTGATATCGTCTATGCCTGAAAAAATTGAAAAAGTCGTTAAGAATAATAGCGGGTATTTAGGTATTAGATACGTCTTAACTAATTCTGCATAAAAAGGGACCTTAACTTTGTAAATTTCTATGATAATTACGATGTTTGTTGGGTGCACCTATTATTCTGGCCATTTAATATTGGTTCATTTGATGAATTAACTAAATGTTAAGTTTTTTCTTAAAAGTTGTGAACCCTTTTGATATTCGTTACGAAGGCGAAGTGTGTTTATTTTGAAAACCGGCTTAGTTGTTCGAGGAATTAAGCTTGCTTTAGAAAAAAGCTACGCACACCTATTATTTTGCCCAACTATATATATCAAAGAAGTGTTTCTTGACTTTGTACGTTAGCTACGTGACGTAAATGTCTGCATTTCATACGTACAGTATAAAACCCTTCTGACATGAGCGTGTTCCTGTTTACTAGAATTTTTTCATTAGTATTGAAAGCTCTCCTCTATTCCAAAAGGAAAAGTTTGAAGAAACCTTTTTCTACCGAAAAGTTTTCTTTCCAGTTTTTTCCTTGATTTTGTCGTTCATTCATTAGCCATTGGTTTACCTTTATTGAATAAAAGAGAAAGAAGGAGCATTTTCATGGGGGTGTTATTGCTCCTTTTGTTTTTTGTTGCTTTTGACTTTCTGAGCTCTGAAAGTTTGGCGTGGAAGTCGAAGATAACTTTCCCAGTTTATTTGCTCAGTATCTGGCAAGAGATTGTTCCAGGTGCGAAAACTAAGCGATATTGATGATTCAGAAGTAAACTTTATCACGAACTCCGCTAATTTTTTGTCTTCTTAAGTTTGCCTAAAAGATGTAGAGTGTCAGAATATAAGCGTTCGACAAATTAAATGGAATTAATTTCATTGAAAACTCAAACATACTTTTCCAGACAGCTAACACAGGCCTTTCAAAATATCAATTACTTCCAGTCAATTTCATCAGTAAAATGTTCTCTTTATCATTCTTCCAACACTCTAGAGTCTTGTTTTCCTCTCTCACAAAGTTGTAAGACGATTTCCTCCAGTAATGCTAATCTCTTTCCAAGAGATGATAAAAAATAAACTTTATACTTACATCAACTTGGGAAATGCATATTTAATTTCTTTTCTTTCCTACTTTTCACAACGTTTTATGGTCGCGCTTATGCAATCGCAATGTAAAATTTTCTTGGTGGAATTCCTTCAACTTGAAACAGCTGGGTAGGTCGTAAAGTTGGTTCTTCTTTCCTGGGCTGTTCCTTGCATACGAGTATGCTTGTTACTCGTTTCCTACATTGCAGTTGCATAGCTTTTCCTCATGCATTAATATATTTGTGATAGTGTGTTATACTCTTAAGAGATAAGTTTTATATGAGAAGATGCATCAAAGCGGTTTTAAGGACTTTTAGTCATTGTTACATAACAGCGCTTTCGGTTGGAATAAATTATTTTTGTACTAGTAATTGCTGGAAGCTGAACGTCTCATTCTTTAATAATATATTGGTCACATTTTATTTTTCTTTACACCGAGTCGCATAGGAGACGTTAACGAGTCAACGTCTCCTGCGATTATAGAGTGAAAGTAGAGTAAAAGAAAAATAAATAGACAGTGAACAGGTAGTGAAAGCAAGAGAGAAGAATAGGAGTAAGATGATGCGTAGGTTAGAAGGAGAAAGAAAATAGGAAGCTGAATGTAACACAAAAAGAGAAGAAAGAAAGGGAGAAAAAATAGAAAAGACAGAAGAGAAAAAGAGACAGACGATAAAAAGTGATAGAAAAAGATGGCAGATAACAAAATCAATTGAAAAGAGATAGAAGATAGGAAAGAAAGAATTCAAGGGACTCTGGGTAAATACTGTGTTTTTCTGCTGACCTGGGTCAGCTTCAGTCATATTTTCTTGTTTTTTTAAATTTGATAGTGAAAGTTAGTTATTAGGCAGATAGTAAACATTAAGATATAGATAGTTCCCTTTTGGCGGACAGGATATTGACGGACGGTGGCATAGTCGCCGGATGTGACAAATTTGCCAATGACGAGCAAATTTCTTCGATGGTTGCCAGCTCAACAGGATTACGCTGAAGTTGGATCAAGCGTTTGTAATGTTGTTGCAAACATAAGAGACCCTCGCGAAAACTAATGCCAAATTGGTCGATCAGTGGAGCAAACATGATTTGTTAGCTGCAAAAAATGCAGAACTATTTCAACTGCTAAAAAATAAGGCTAAGGTGAACGGAAAATTTAAGAAAAACAGCCTTCAGATGAAAAAATCCCCGTCGGCAGCACCAGCCGGAAAGGTAAATTTCTCGTATGTAGCGTAAGGTTTCAAAAAAGAATTTGGCTTGCCTACTACTGGACTTCTTACTACAATTTTTTTAGCACTACATGGGTATTTATTAACAAAAAGAATCTGCCACCGTTTTTATTTGGAGACCCTTCAAAGAGGCGCAAATATTTTTCTAATTAAATTGAGTTGCACACGTATGGATCACATATTGAAAATTGGTGGGTAATAAATTGTTATAAAAATATTAAGAATGGGTTCGTCCTTCTCACATTTGCTGTTTACACATTTCACAGTGGTTACCACATGAAGGTGATAACTTTTTGGCTTAAATAGCTCAAATAGTTAATTTCAATAGATTTCCATAAAAGTTTAATCAGCACTTGCATTGCCATTAATATATACATTTTCGATTCTCTTCTGAACCATCAGGGGCCGTCGTTTTGAATTTTTATTGAAAACAGCTGCTAAAAATATTAAGCTGTAAATTTTCGAATTTTTTATTTGTCATCGGATTTGCATAATTAAATTAAATTAACTTGCCTAAATAACTTATAATTTCAAGTTTCAACGGAATCTGTTGAGAAACTTGGCTGCTAGAGGGCTCCAGAAATAAAAAAATGTTTATGTCACCCCCCACCCCCCCTATCTGGGGAGATCCCCTTAAACACTTTAAAATATTTTCTTACGCTGCAAATTTCAAGAGGCACCACTTTTGACATACGTAGAAAATTTCCTCATTCTAGCTTATGTGGTTTGCGAGAAAACTTGTGACGCACGAGCAAACGGACGGGCGGACAGACAGAGAAGTCGCGATTTGATAATTTTTTAGGGTATTGTTAAAAATATTTTACAAAATTTAAAAAATATTCTAATTTATAAATACTTTCAAGATAAGTCATTTAAAACGTTTCCATGAAAAAATTCACTATTTCAGTTGCTACTAGAATAGCGAATTGCGCTTGCCTTCTTACCTTTGGGGGCCGCCATTTTGAACGCATGCATTTGATTTTGGACTATTTTAAATCTTTGTGGGCTAGGACCTCATCAATCAATGTGCCAAATCTCGTTCAAAACGGAGTTCCACTCTAGACAGGGCAAAATAATTCAATTTTTAGTGAAAATGACAGCTAAAAATATTGGGTTTAAAATTTTCGACTTTTTTATTTTTCATTCAATTTTAATATTTTTTTGCATAATACAAGAACATAGTACAGAAATCCATAATCTCAAGTTTCATAAAAACCCCCGGGAAAATGTGACTGCTAGAGCACCACAAAAACCTGAAAAAAACGCATATTTAAACCGCCGCCATTTTGAAATTGGCACATGCATGATCACCAAAATATCAGGCTCAACGGGCGCGGAACCGTGACGAGGCATGCAACCAGGTGGCAGCATATAAGTCGGCCAGGAAATGCCTTCGCAAACTGATCAACAGTAGCAAGGCTCGCTGCTGGCAAGACCTAGTGGACAATGTGAACAAGGATCCGTGGGGCCTTGGCTACAGGCTGGTCATGGGGAAACTTGGTGCCCTACGGAAGCCTTCTATACATGACGCGGAAAAGATGGACGCAATAGTGCGGGGACTCTTCCCGCCCATCCCGTCCGTGTTGACGCTGTCCATGGTGAAACAGCAGTAGAGTGCCCACTCTTCACACAGCTGGAACTGGAGGAGGCAGTCCTCTTCCTGAAAGCGAGGAAGGCTCCAGGTCCAGATGGTGTTCCAGCTGAGGTGTTGCGGCTCGTCTATCACCATTGGCCTGACTTGCTGTTCAGCACATTCAACGCTTGCCTACGGGACGGGGTTTTCCCGGTACGATGGAAGGTGGCGAGCTTCGTGCTGATCAGCAAGGGGAAGGGAAATCCCGAATCGCCGTCTGCATACCGCCCGTTATGCATTCTAGACACGGCTGGGAAAGTGCTAGAGAAACTCAGCAAGGGAGAACTCACTGGCGATTCGTGCTGCTGGGGACCTACCTCCTCGGCAGTACGGCCTTAGATCAGGACGTTCTACCATTGATGCGATTGCAGAGGTGGTGAACGCGGTTCAAAAGGCAGAGGCATATAGTCGCACCAAGTGACGGATCGTCCTGTTGGTGACACTCGACGTCAGGAATGCCTTCAACTCCGCTAGATGGGTGGATATTCTGGACACGCTGGAAAACTCTTTTCAAGTTCCAGAATATCTAATGTGGCTTTTGAGGAACTACCTAAAGGACCGAAGTCTGCTCTACGACACGACACAAGGCCAACGAAGGATGGAAATTACATCGGGTGTTGCCCAGGGATCTATCCTTGGTCCGGACCTGTGGAATGTGTCTTACGACGGGCTACTGAGACTTGAGATGCCAGATGAGTCGCGCTTGGTCGGCTATGCGGATGATGTTGCGGCTCTGGTCACCGGACGCACCGTTGAACAAGCGCAACTTAGGCTAGGTATGCTAATGCACCGAGTGAGGGACTGGATGACTGCTCGCGGGCTCAGTTTAGCACTGGAGAAAACCGAAGTGGTCATCTTGACAAAAAAGAGAATCCCTAGAGTAAGGATGATCAGTATTGGAGATATACAAATCGAATCGAAGCCAGCGGTGAAGTACCTGGGGCTACTGATCGACTCGAAGATGAGTTTCTCTGAGCAAATCAGGGCAACGGCTGAGAAGGCTGCTTTGGGAATATCGGCCCTGAGTCGACTTATGGCCAACGTAGGGGGACCCAGCCCATCAAGAAGACGCCTCTTGATGAGTGCTGTAGGGTCAGTGCTACTGTACGGAGCAGAGGTATGGGGCGACGCTCTCAGCAAGGAGGTATACCGAAACGATTGGCACAGGTACAGAGAAGAGGAGCACTGACAATTGCATCTTCGTATCCAACAGTCTCCGACTCGGCGGTGAGAGTGATTGCAGGCGTGGTACCTGTCGCCCTCCTTGCTAGAGAGCGCCGCGCTATTTACCTGCGCCGAAACGAGGATGCGAGGGAGATGGTTGTCCGCGAGGAGAGACAACGCTCGCTCAACGATTGGCAGCAGTCTTGGGGGAATTGCACGAAGGGAAGGTGGACTGCGTGCCTCATCCCGGATGTCAGACCGTGGCTAAATCGAAGGCATGGTGAGACTGACTTCTATCTGACCCAGCTTTTGAGCGGGCATGGGTGTTTTCAGTCTTACCTGCACAAGATCGGTAAGTCACGGTCTCCCGATTGTCGGTTTTGCCCAGGAGAGGAGGACAATGCCTGTCACACTTTTTTTGCGTGTCGAAACGGGTCAGGCTGCGAAGGGAACTCTACAGGGAGACGGGAGAGCTCACCCCGGATAATATAGTTGCGGTGATGCTCGAATCGGTTGACAGATGGAACCAGGTGGCACACTTTGCTCGGGCAGTCCTAAAATATAAAAGGGACTCACAGCAGCCGGAGGCGCTGGGGCTGGGGGATCGCTCTTCTGGCATTTCCTCTTCCTGTCTCCACTCCCGCTAGGACAGGGACTCCCCAGCTTGAAGGCGCCCCACGGCGTAACAAAACGAGACCTGGCCCGAAGTAATGTGTCAAACGGTTCCAGGCTGGGTTCTCAGATTGACAGGGGAGGTGTTTAGTGGGTAGTCCAAGGGTATCCTCCATGGGAGTCCCACACTGCCAGACTCGGCGGGCGTAAATGCCTTCGCCTCCCTACCACAAAAAAAAATATATATCAAAGTACGTAGATCTACGTAATGCCTGTTTTGAAATTAAGTTTCATATATACCGAATCAAAATTGAGACTTTTAGAAGCCAATAACTTTGTTTATTTGATATCCGCAGGCCAATCCTCTTTTTTCTTTAAAAGCCGTCGGGCCTTGCTTAGTTGTGTGAGCAGACGCGTTTCGACTACTTTGAGTCATCTTCAGTGTCTAAAGGATGTGTTGAAGGGAGCGACTTTATATAGTCGTAGGATGGGTAATTAGCGAATAGGTAATTAGCGGATGGGTAATTAGCGGATGGGTAATTAGCGGATGGGTAATTAGTGGATGGGTAATGAGGTCAGGAAGTAACTTACTCAATTATGCCACGTAGGGGGATATTATGTTTTTGTTTTTTTGCTTGTTGGCTGTCCGTTTGTTCTGTTTCATCTCGTTTCCGTTTTCGTCTAAGAGTGTGGTCTAGGACTGAGAAAATTGCGTCGGAATTGGTAACAAGTTGTTCGTTGATAATGTCACCGTCTGTCTTTCTATGTTTATAAATTTCAAGCCTTTCTAGGATGTCAAGTCTTGGTCCTTTGTTTTGTTTGTGTAGCAATTTCATAGAGTTTGTCATAGCATCAGGCTCATGTGCGTGGTTTTGAAGGTGCGTCGCATAATTGGAGTCTGCCTTGTTGTATAAGAAAGATCGTAGGTGCTCTTTGTATCTTGTCGTTAGTTTTCGTGTTGTCCTTCCTATATATACCATGTCACAGTCCTTGCATGTCAGTTTGTATATGCCGCTGCCTTCGTATATCGATGTGTCATTCAGTTTTGGCTTCAGTTTGTTTCCAATGTTGTTGTTCGTTTTGAATGCAGTTTGCAATTTGTATTTCCTAAGGAAGTTTGATAGTTTGTATGTCTCTTTGCCTACGTATGTTAACGATACCCACTGTTGGTCGTTCTTATGAGTTTCCGTCGGTTGGCGTTCCTGTTTTTGTTTGTACTGTGTGACTAGTTTGTCAATGTCGCATTGTTTGTATCCGTTATTATTAGCTATTCTGTAAATGTTGTTTAGTTCGTTGGAGTAGTTAGTAGGAGTCATGGGGATGGAGTGAAGCCTCTGCACCATTGATCTGTACGCTGCTAGCTTATGTTGTGCGGGGTGGTTAGATGTTACATGTATGGTATGATCAGTTGTGGTTGGTTTTCTGTATATTTTGTAGTCCAATCGTGTTTGTTCACGTGTCACAGTTAGGTCCATATAGTTGAGTTGTCCGTTTGTTTCTTTTTCCATAGTGAACTTTATATTCGGCTGAATTTCATTCATATAGGCAAGTAGTTCGTCTTGTTTATTTTCTTGTGAGTCAATAACAATGAAACAGTCATCCACATATCGTCTGTAAAATATTACATTGAATCTTTTGACAACTTTGGGTATAAAGACTTCTTCCAAAGATTGTAAGAATATTTCTGACATTATTGAGGACATTGGATGTCCCATACCCAGACCGTCTTTGGCAATGTATGTGTTGCTATTGAACTTAAAATAGTTCTGTTTGATTGTGGTCTTTATGAGATTGAGTATTTGATCTGTGAATCGTCGGCTGTTGTTGAATGAAAGTTTTTCTTTTAGTATGGCCAGTGTTTCATCGACAGGGATAGACGTATAGAGGTTGGTGATGTCTAATGATAAAAGTTGACAATTTTCAGTCAATTTTAAAGAAGTGGTAGAATTTGCTAGCTCGCGGCTGTTCTTTAATGCGTATTTGTCGTCAAGGTGCACGACATCAGCCATTGTCGTTGCCAAGTACCGTGCTAATTGGTATGCCGGAGCTGGGCGGTAGTTGACGACAGGACGGATAGGAATATTGGGTTTGTGGAGCTTAGGTTGTGCTTTAAGTGGTGGTGTGCATGGATTTGGGTTTATGTAGCGTTGCTTAGTATTAGGAGGAATAATTAGTGGGGATTGTATAATGGCGGTACGTAAGTCCGCTTGGAACCTATTGGTGGGGTCTTTGTTTACCAGTTTGTAGCCGTTGGCGTTAATGAAGTCTATTGTTTTTTGTACATAGTCCGTTGTTTTTAGGATCACCGTTGTATGTCCTTTGTCAGCCTTCGTCACTGTTAGTAGGTTATCCGTTAGCTTTGTCTGAATGTGTCTTAATATCTTATGGTCTTCGTGGAAATCCGTTTTGTTTATGCTAGTGCGTATTTTTTGTAGTATGTCTACTGCAGTATGTCTTGCATGTGTCTGTTGTTCCTGCGGCAGTTTGTTAATTAACAAACTGCCGCAGGAACAACAGACACATGCAAGACATACTGCAGTAGACATACTACAAAAAATACGCACTAGCATAAACAAAACGGATTTCCACGAAGACCATAAGATATTAAGACACATTCAGACAAAGCTAACGGATAACCTACTAACAGTGACGAAGGCTGACAAAGGACATACAACGGTGATCCTAAAAACAACGGACTATGTACAAAAAACAATAGACTTCATTAACGCCAACGGCTACAAACTGGTAAACAAAGACCCCACCAATAGGTTCCAAGCGGACTTACGTACCGCCATTATACAATCCCCACTAATTATTCCTCCTAATACTAAGCAACGCTACATAAACCCAAATCCATGCACACCACCCCTTAAAGCACAACCTAAGCTCCACAAACCCAATATTCCTATCCGTCCTGTCGTCAACTACCGCCCAGCTCCGGCATACCAATTAGCACGGTACTTGGCAACGATAATGGCTGATGTCGTGCACCTTGACGACAAATACGCATTAAAGAACAGCCGCGAGCTAGCAAATTCTACCACTTCTTTAAAATTGACTGAAAATTGTCAACTTTTATCATTAGACATCACCAACCTCTATACGTCTATCCCTGTCGATGAAACACTGGCCATACTAAAAGAAAAACTTTCATTCAACAACAGCCGACGATTCACAGATCAAATACTCAATCTCATAAAGACCACAATCAAACAGAACTATTTTAAGTTCAATAGCAACACATACATTGCCAAAGACGGTCTGGGTATGGGACATCCAATGTCCTCAATAATGTCAGAAATATTCTTACAATCTTTGGAAGAAGTCTTTATACCCAAAGTTGTCAAAAGATTCAATGTAATATTTTACAGACGATATGTGGATGACTGTTTCATTGTTATTGACTCACAAGAAAATAAACAAGACGAACTACTTGCCTATATGAATGAAATTCAGCCGAATATAAAGTTCACTATGGAAAAAGAAACAAACGGACAACTCAACTATATGGACCTAACTGTGACACGTGAACAAACACGATTGGACTACAAAATATACAGAAAACCAACCACAACTGATCATACCATACATGTAACATCTAACCACCCCGCACAACATAAGCTAGCAGCGTACAGATCAATGGTGCAGAGGCTTCACTCCATCCCCATGACTCCTACTAACTACTCCAACGAACTAAACAACATTTACAGAATAGCTAATAATAACGGATACAAACAATGCGACATTGACAAACTAGTCACACAGTACAAACAAAAACAGGAACGCCAACCGACGGAAACTCATAAGAACGACCAACAGTGGGTATCGTTAACATACGTAGGCAAAGAGACATACAAACTATCAAACTTCCTTAGGAAATACAAATTGCAAACTGCATTCAAAACGAACAACAACATTGGAAACAAACTGAAGCCAAAACTGAATGACACATCGATATACGAAGGCAGCGGCATATACAAACTGACATGCAAGGACTGCGACATGGTATATATAGGAAGGAATATTACCTGCAAGTTATGCGCAATTTGCGCGAAGCAATCCGCCAGAAATGCCCGGATATGTGGGAGAACAAAAATTGGCTTTTGCACCACGATAACGCCCCTGCTCACACATCGTTGCTTGTGCGCGACTTTTTGGCCAAAAACAACACACTAATGATGCCGCAGCCACCGTATTCCCCAGATCTGGCCCCCCGTGACTTTTTCTTGTTTCCTAAACTGAAGAGGCCCATGAAAGGACGACGTTACGCTACGCTTGACGAGATAAAGACGGCATCGAAGGAGGAGCTGAACAAGATTAAAAAAAATGATTTTTTGAAGTGCTTCGAAGATTGGAAAAACCGTTGACACAAGTGTATAATATCTCATGGGGATTACTTTGAAGGGGACAAAATAGATATTCATGAATAAATAAATAATTTTTGAAAAAAAAAAAATTCGCGATGTTTTTTGAACACACCTTGTATACCGATTTTAGCAAAGCATTTGATCGTGTAAATCATGAAGTTTTGATTGGCAAGCTCCGTAATTTTGGAATTACTGGTCGTTTACTCAGTTGGATCCATTCTTACCTTAAAGACCGCACTCAAGTTGTCAAATTTCAAGGACGATTATCGTAACAAATTCATGTCCTCTCTGGGGTTCCTCAAGGAAGTCATCTTGGGCCTCTTCTATTTAATGTTTTCATATCTGATCCCTCAGCAGTTTTACATGATGTACCTCATCTTTTATATGCAGGTGACCTTAAAGTTTACCAAGTCATATCATCTCTATCCGATATGATGTTTCTCCAGTCCAAGCTTAACATTCTCTCTGAATGGTGTTACAACAATCACCTCTCTTTAAACTTGGAAAAATGCCAGGTGATAAGTTTCGCAAGAAAATGGAGCCTTCTTCTGTTTGATTATCAAATCAACAACAAAACACTTAATAGAGTCGATAACATTGCGGACGTTGGTGTTGTTCTGGACCAAAAGCTTCGTTTTAAACTTCAGTATGATGGAGTAGTATCCAGGGCTAATAAAATGCTAGGATTCATCAAACGAAGAGCTAAAGAATTCAAGAATATTTGGGTTACTAAATCACTATACGTCTCATTAGTACGCCCTTTTCTTGAATATGCCAGCCTGATTTGGAGCCCTGTTTTTGATATTCACGCTGACAGGTTAGAATCGGTCCAGAAACAATTTCTTCTTTTTGCCCTCAGATCCCTTTACGACCCTAGGAACTTCAACAGCCTACCATCATATAACTATCGGCTCGATGTGCTAAATATGGCATCATTAGATTCTAGGAGAATGATGATGTCTGCATGTCTAGCATTCGATGTCCTCAGAGACAATATTAAGGTTCAGTATATAACAAAAAAATTACTCTGAATGAACCCCTAAGAATCACAAGACTTTCACCAATGCTTACCGAAGGTCGTCATCACACTACTTATGTGGACAATGAGCCAATAAACAGATGTTGTAAGCCATTCAACAAGTTTAATAAATATTACTCCCCGTCCATTTCCAAAACCTCATATAAAAATAATATCCTAAAATCCTTTTGTTTCTATAGCGACAAAAGGCTTTTCTTCTGCCGCTTCGATGGTTAAAATTTAAGACTTCGGTCCAAATACCAAGGGCTTCCAAACCCAAACGAAGTACTTGATAAGTCAGTTGATCAGTTGATCAGTTCAATACTGAGACAATTGTTATCAATTATTCCCTAAAGTCGGTCAGTGCAATACTGAGACGGCTCAACCAAACTCAATTCAAAAAACGTTTATGGCGTTTAGAATCAGAATCAAGCTTTATTAACAAAACATCTTAATTTATATCTTAAAATCTAATTTGCACCCTTTCCCACGTTCATGCTAATTTTACCTGGGAGTTTCTAGACTTTCCCACGTTTATAATAATTTTAGTGTAAAAAGTGCTGACTGCACCCAAGTACACGTAGCGAATTCCTCAGACAGTCTTGAATGTGATACGCGGTGAAATATGACATTCTTTCTGAAAATTTTCCAGACGAGATTTAACTAATCGTAAGCTGACCTTGTCCGAGGAATTCACGACGTGTGAAAAACAGGTGAGTATCTCCAACTCGGTTTGAGATATTATACATATAGTTGAATAGATTTAAGATTTGAATTATTAACCGAAACATGAAGAACATGAAGAATGTGCATAAATTGCACATGAACTTAATTACATTGACGATGTACATGTGACCATGAACATGGAAAGTACATTGAAGATATACACCTTTCATTCCTGAATATAATTTGTATAATTGTGCGTAGAAATTAATGTATCATGAAAATGTATTGTTTACAAAGCTTTTTTTGTGTAGTAATTTTATATTATAAGGATATGTCTTGTTTGGCAAAAATAAATAAATAAATAAATAAATAAAACAAACTTAACCGAGATATTAGCCCAATATACCTTTCCTAAAAATTTAGTGAAAATCGGAGCAAAATTGCAACCTCTAGCATGGTCACAAATTTCGTTATATCCCATATATATATATATATATATATATATATATATATATATATATATATATATATATATATATATGTATATATATATATATATATATATCATACTCTCCGCAATAGGTCAATTTCTCTCGAGAAATTTACCTAAAAACGAAAGTTAAGGGCGTCTCCACCTCCAAAGTCTTCAGTCTTCAGAAAGTGAGATGGAAGTTGACTGCATAAGTAGCAGTAAAGACAAAGAAGATGAGATTTTCCCAGCCCTTCCACCACCAAAACAAGCTACGATAATTACAAACATGGCCATTACACCAAAACCAGCACTGCAAACACTACAAACACATAACCGGCACCACAAACACAAGAACGTAAAACAGCACCAATCGTTTTCCGGGAGCCCTCAAAATGATCCCAAACAGTTAGCATTATGAAAACACAGAACATCTCATACAAGTCCACGAAAAGGTTCTACCTGGGCATACAAATCGTACCGAATACACCCACAGACGACTGACAAAAGCACTAACTGAAAACGAAATATAATATCACACCTACATACTTCTGGAGTATAGACAGCTAAATGTTGGAAGATTTTCAGCCTAAGGGCTTCAGCCCAATAGAAGTCTACTATAGGGTGGTCCAACTAAAACGCACGATGTTAATTGTAAAGAAAACAAAAAAATTTCAGAGAATTATGTTAATATTTTTTATTATAATAGAAGAATCTATGACAATTATGTATAAAACAAAATATTTCCTAACAGCTCGCCAATGCTACGGTGGCATACTTTCCTTCCGATGGTCCATATTTTCAATGACTCTGAGACATAATTGAGGTTCAATGTTGTTAAAATGCTGAATTATCACATCCTTTAGCTCTTGAATTGTTCTTGGCTTACTGACGTACACTTTTTCTTTTTAATATCCCCAGAGGAAGAAGTCCAACGGTGTCAAATCACATGATCGTGGTGGCCAGCTAACATCTCCACAACGTGAGATAACATGGGCATTGAATTTCTCGCACAAAAGAGCCATTGTTTCGTTGGCTGTGTGGTAAGTGGCACCATCCTGTTGGAATCACATATCGTTCAGGTCCATAATCTCAATTTCTGGCCACAAGAAGTGCATTATAATCTCGCAATACCGAACACCATTCACGGCAACTGCATGGCCGTCCTCATTTTTGAAGAAGTACGGCCCGATGACGCCGCCAGCCTATAATCTGCACCAAACAGTCACTCTTTGTAGATGCATCGGCTTTTCAACAATCACTCGTGGATTTTTATTTGCCCAAATGGGGCAATTCTGTTTGTTAACCAATCCACTGAGGTGCGAGTGTGCCCCGTTGCTGCAGATGATTTCTTGGTAAAGTCACCATTCCCTTCTGTCTGTTTAACTAACCATTCGGCTTATTGCCGACGCTTAAAATGGTCAGTAGGCTTCAAATCTTGCGAACATGTAAATTCAAATCTTTATTCAAAATTCACATCAGTGGTGTTCGTGAGATGTTCAATTGTTGGGCAAGATGACGAGTCGAGGTTGAGGTCTAACTATTGCGAACAACAGCAATGTTTTCCGCAGATTGAACTGGGCGAGTATCTACATGTGATTTCGCATTCCCTGCAGATCCTGTTTGCTGAAATTTGTGCACAGTTCTCCCGATTGTGAACACATTTGGTCAATTATGCTGACCAAAAAATCAAGAAGTGCACAAAATGCATTTTGATTTAAACACCCATTTTCGTAAAAAGCTTCAACAACCTTAACGTGCTGGCCAATTGTGTACCTATCTATGGTTGAATTCGTCAAACACTGAAACAAAGAAATGTCATATTAAGCTGGACAAAAAACTTCACGTTAAGGTGTAACACAAAGTTAACATCATGCATTATGGTTGGAACACCCTTTATATTAAAATGAGGGAAGGTCTTCCTAGAGTAGTCAAGGTTCTCCTCCCGAAATTTGAAACTAATATTTACAACATTAAATCTGTTCACGTGCATCGTGGAAGCATGGCGTCCTCGTATGGACCAGGGTATGTGTCACGATTGCCAACAGTTTGGACATTCTTCTATGAGCTGGCATGCACAGTCTCGGTGCGTTAAATGCGATTCGCTTCACCATTTCTTGGACTGTCCAAAGAAAATCGAAGCGAACCCAAAATGTGTTAATTGTGGTGGAAAACATCCAGCAAACTACAGGGGTTGTCCATGGAATCACGCAGGTTGCTGCGGCCAACCCATACAACCAGCTAAAACAAACAACCAAGACACAGGCACCTCCAGGTAGAAAAAATCAACCTCACAATATGGACCAGATGTTTGCCAAAATACAGACACGATTTCAAAACGTGATGCAAGAGATGGTGGCAAATACTTGTTTGATTCAAACCATGTTCGCTGCATCTCACAATATGGACGACGATTCCTGCTTACAATCTTCCAGGAAATATAAATTTCTTAAATGATCTTAGAGCACTTGCTGCATTTGAATACCCTATCTTCATTGCAAGAGATCTAAATGCCACACATCACTTTTGGGGAGCTGTGAGAAGCAATCAAGCTGGGATCGAGCTCAATACATTCATCACAGCCAACCATTTCAGCCTACATATCCGCAATGAGCCAACACGTTACGGATTAAGAAATGGGCTTGCACTGGACATTGGAATACCGCGGAGTTCCACACAAAATGTTCAATTGAATATCTTTCGACCACAAACCAGTCCTTTTCCTCATACAAAATATCTTCATGGATGTTCATATGCAGGAATAGAAAATCACAAACTGGAAAGCGTTTAAAGTCGCATTGACCAATGAAACTAGTTTTCAATCACCTGAAACGGCCGACAATATCATTGAGAACGTAACTCAGAAATGTTTACAGGCAAAAGAAGACCATATGGTCATAACTCTCAGAAAGGAAACGAGTCCGTATGAACTTCCTCAGAACATCAAATAACTGATCAGGAGAAGGAATCAAGTTTGGAGGAGAGCTAGGTTTACAGGTGACTCTACGTTATGCATAAACGCTACGCGAATGACAAACGAAATCCATGATATGATAAGGGTATTCCGTAACGAGCAATGGGAGAGCTTTTTGCAGAGTCTTGAGCCTGGGTGTCGTAGTTTTTGAAGAATGTCCAAATACTTTTGGAAACAGTAAAATTGTGGTACCGCCTATTTATGACCCAAATAGGATGCAATTCTACGATGCAGGTAAGGTGAAAGCATTTGCAGATTCTCTAACAATGCAATGCCGTGAAAATTCTTCAGATGAGGAGGGCTTTGAAACTGAGGAAAGAATTGAATCTTCTGTCAACAGACTCCTGCTGGATAACATTGAACATGAAGACAGGATTGAACCAACGGTTATTATTGTTTTGCCAAAACCTCAAAAAAACCCCCAATTTCCACAAAACTGGAGATCCATCAGTCTCCTCGCATCACTGTCGAAAATTGCGGAAAGAGTAGTTCTGCATCGACTTAATGAGGTTGTATCCGACAAAGATACTATACCGGAAGAACAACGTGGCTTCAAAGCTAAATACTCTACTGAACCCCAGTCAGTTAGGGTGGTCCAACACATCAGAACAGGCTTAAATCGCAACAATTCTACAGGCTTGGTTATGTCTGACATCTTTGATAAAGTCTGGCATGCAGGACTTATCTTCAAACTGCACCAGTTCAATATGCCACTGCAGCTTACTCAAATTATTCGCTCCTTCTTGGAAGACAGAACATTCCGTGTCAGAATTGACAAACAACTCTCAAGCCAGAGACCAATTGATGATGGAGCTCTTCAGGGCGCGCCCATTTCACCGGTCCTTTACAATATATTTACTGCAAACTTTCCCACTCTGCCTCCAAAGGTAGAACTATCACTCTACGTTGATGATACTTGTATATTTATTACAGGATGGCAAGCAAGAGTGATCACTGCAAACTTTTAACGATCAATAAACATTTTATTGGAATACTTTTGTAAATGGAAAACTAAGATTAATTCTGATAAAATACAGGCCCTATTCATCACAAGGAAACCACTACAAACTCCACAGAGACTTATCGGTGACAATGAAACAATAGATTGGGCACCAACGACTAAATACCTTGGACTTACATTGGACAGACGCCTCACATGGAAAAAGCAAATTCAAATAAACGGGGACACTGTATTGGACTTCTCTCCTCTCCATAGTCACTCATTAAATCCAAAAGACTTAGTCTTAAAAATCGATTGCTCATATACTCGTACAAATAAATTATATGCCCGGCGCTACTTTATGGTAGTTCTGCTTGCTACCAGACGACAAAGACTAACAAAAAGCACAGTTGAGAAATACGTACGTGACTGAAACTTTTTAAAACAATTGACGACCATACTAATAGTACCCTGGCATTCCTTCGAACTGTACGAAACGGGGATGAGTTACGGTTCCCAACTATCAGCCAAATAATTATGTAAAAATTTATTTCTAAAATCGTTCGTTATTATTCGTTGAACAGTTTGAGTGCAACACAACAAACGTTCTCTCACAGAAAACTCGTACGTCAATGTTGTTCAAAATTCGTAACTTTTGGATAAAGAATGTGAACTAATGTGCCAAATCCGTACACGCGATCAGCAAAATCAAAAACTTTTTAAACGTGAACGTGTTTCGGAGTGAAGTTAAGTGTAAAAACAGGAAGTGAAGTTAAGTGCGAAAACACAACAAACGTTCTCTCACAACACAGCGAATGTAAAGGTTAAAAAACTATGTGTAAAAGCTGATGGAAAATTAGTAAATTTTTAATAAAAAAAGAGAACTAAAGTGCAAATTTCGTACACATGATCTTCAAAACCAAAAAGTTTAAAAACGTGAACGTGTTTCGGAGTGAAGTTAAGTGCGAAAACAAAAACATATCACTTCAAACCTCAACTTCACAAAACTTAAGCGAAGGTTGCTAATTGCTTCGGCTCTTGCGACAGGTTGTGGATCCAGTAATCTCTATATCTATGCTCTTGACCATTTAATTTTATGTAGACGTTTCATACAAACTTCCAAGTGCTCAAATGAGCCTTTTTTACACACTAGATGTGTATTTTTACATAGAATAATTCAATTGTATTTTTACATAGAATAATTGGAACATCAAGATGAAATTTAATACACATGTTATGCGAGTGTATTTGCCACGATGAATTCTACTTTTGAAATTGGTCGTTAGCTCTTTTAAGGGAGAATAAATATTTGCAACAACATATTTTTAGTGATTTCCAAAAAATTTTTTCGCAATCAAGCAATGAATATAGTTTATTGAAACGTTCAGCATATTTTATAAATAAATATATTAAATTGAGGATAAATGTTTAATTTACGAATTTCCTCCGAGAATATGGAAAACATTAGCTTTCACAAATTAGCGGTCAACATTAAACTCAGCAGTCTGAGAACGGTTTCTCTTCATTTTAAAATATATTTCTGTTCGATGTATCCCTAAATTTAACTAAAATAATGTAAGCTGCAATTTCATAGATGTTGGAATAAAATAGCATAATTTATATTTTTTGATATTTTTTGCAATGAAAATATATTTCAAATAATGGTATCTCTCCAAGTTTAGAAATTTTTAGCAATTACAAAGTTTTAACTAAACTATACACAAACTTTAAATGAAAACTTGAGTTGAATTAGTTCTAAACCTACTTCTCCCTTTCACATTGCTGACTTTTCAGCGTAAACTAACAATTAAGAGAAATGCTTGAAAAAATATTTTTGAGATTTCGTAATCGAAGTTACTCATCAGATGCTAACTTTGTCTTGCATTTTTCTCCTTTAATAAAAATTAATAAATGTTTTTTCCATCTTCATAAATTAACAAGTTGACGCAGATTTATGGAAAAAATTCAAAACTGCACGAACCAAATGGGAATCAATTACGTTACACGATTAGTTAGCTTCTTCATCAATATAGATCAAGTCTTTGATAAACTGTCTGGCATGTGGTACGACATGTTGCAACCCGGCCAAAAATAGCCTTCCAACATGGGACAATAGCAATCCATAATGACTGTTTCAGCGATTATTTTAACAAATAAATCTGCAGAAAGATCACTTTGTGTTTACAATGGAGACATTTTAACCCTAGAAACCTAACCTCCGTCGAATCGACGGGCATGAAATATAAATATTGTTGTCTCTTTTTAACGCTGCATGCGAATGTTTAGTCACTGCTGGTCAACTCAGTTGCCGGTGAGATCGCCACAGTGATGCATGCGTAGAATAGGTAGGTGTAATAGCTTTCGAGATCTTTGGTATTTGCCCATCGTATTGACAGATGGTTAGTAATGCCGTTAGTTTTTTTTATGTGAAAGTCAGTGTATGTTTTTGAGATAAATTGTTTATGTTGCAGGTTTTCGCCATGTCCTCGTTAGATGAATCTGCAGTAGCTAATGTGATAAATGAACTCTTAGTATACGACGTCAAAAGTGACGAAAACTTCGAGCCATCTGATTCCGATGATAGTGATATAACTAAACCACAAAACTTGTCATCGAATGTAAAATAAGTTCGACCGAGCGGCTTTGGTGCTGCAGTAGAAAATGCATAAGGTATTATTCATATGCCCCAAGGAAGCATTCTAGGCAAAAATAAATATATCTGGTCTATAACCAAGGGCCATTCTTGGACCCGAACTTCATCAAGAAATATTCTACATATATCAAGAGGACCAAGTGTAGAACTTTGCTTTCAACAATTCTTCACAGATGATATGTATGAAGAAATTGTCAAATGGACGAATGTAGAGGTTTCAGTAAAAAGAGCTTTGTATAAAAGTTTAACCGCTACACAAAGTGATACAAGCATTTTAGAAGTCAAAGCCTTATTTGGCGTTCTCATTTTGGCCGCAGCACTGAAAGATAATCATTTAACTTCATAAGAGCTATTTGATTCAAATTATTGTGGAAACGGATAAGCAGCTGCACTTAGCCGTGAAAAATTTGATTTCCTTATAAGATGTTTACGATTTGACGATAAAGATCTACGGTTACAAAGTAATCAAAATGATTTATTTACACCAATAAGAAAAATTTGGGATATGCTTTTTATACAATGTCGGAATACTTATAATCCTGGTACAAACGTGAAGATAGATGAACAATTGCTTGGCTTTCGTGGCAGATGCAAATTCCCTATGTACATTCCAAATAAACCCGCGAAATATGGAATCAAACTCCAAATAATGTGTGATACTGAGACGTCCTATTATATGATTGATGCCATGCCTTACTTGGGAAGGAAAAGGCACAAATGCCTGCGCGTTGCCTTTGGGTGAATATTTCGTAAAATAACTGACGCAAACAATTCATGGCACAAACAGGAATGCCACCACTGATAATTGGCTCACGTCTGTTCCATTGGCAAAAATTCTACAGCTCGAGCCATATCAGTTGAGGATAGTTGGTACACTTCGTGGGAATGAAAGGGAAATTCCAACAGAACTAAAAAATAACTAAAGGAGGCAGGTCGGAACGTAAATATTTTGCTACGATGGACCACTGACATTGCTCTCTTACAAACCCAAGTCGTCAAAAGTTATTTATTTGTTATCTTCATGCGACGAACAAGGCACAGTAAATTCATCATCAAAAAACCCCACACATGATTGAGTTCTATAACTCAACAAAAGGTGGCGTGGACACGTTTGATCAAATGTGTTCTAATACATATGTCCTGCAACCGAAAAACTAGTAGATGGCGAGTCGGCGTTTATTATGGAATGATTAATATTGGATGCATAAAAAGTTACATTATACATTGTCAAAACTCATTGACAGCTGGTGGTAAGGACACTGTATTTTCAACTTGTGGAACCTTGGCTACAAGCGAGATTGAGCAAAATAACAATGCCTACTCAAGTGAAAGATAAAATTAGGAGCGTTCTAGCAGTGCAAGCATCAACCAGTCAAAACCAACCATCTTCTAGCCGAGCTTCTTTTCATTGTTCAGAAAATGAAGAAAAGTCGTGAAAATCTTCAGGACAAGCAAATTGCAAAAGAACAATGTGTGTCATTATAAGAAAAACGCATGACCAAAACTATTTGTAACAAATGTAACATAAGGTTGACTTTTGCACCACATGCACTACATTACTGTCACTTTTTTAATATAGAATTCTCACAGAAGCAAATATGCTATCAGAAGACAAAAATTCAATGAAGTACTATTTTTTTGTTGATTTATTATTTAAAAAATTATTGAATGAATTTCGCTGATTTTTTAAATGGTTGGGAAATATTCTTATAGTTTTCAATAAATAAGTAAAATCTATTGTAAAATTATGCATTTTCATTAAAAAGCCTTTGAATTAATGATAACGTAAAATATCAGTCGCATAGAGTTTATAACTTATGCTTAAAAATTAATTTCAAGTACCTGTCGTTTCGACGGATGGTTAGCCTAAAGAGGAGTCATCTGAACGTTAGCCATCTAGGGTTAAGTAGACGTGGGTTTATTCTTTATCAAACATGCTTATTTTACTCACCAACGTAGCTAATATTTCTTAGATGAGCTTCAGTGCAGAAGACGAATATTTGATTGAATTCAATATTCTTTTATAACTTTTGCCGAGCCCACTCAAATATCAATTCTTAAGTTGGTTGGATCTTGTAAGTGTGTAAGTCAATTCAAATTAAAAACCTCACCACTACGATATTTTTAGGATAGGGACCGGTGAGTTGTCTCACTGGCACAAAAACATTCAACAGGAAATACGTTGACTCAAATTTATCAACTGTAACACAGGCTGCCTGTCTAGTAGAATGATTATCATGAGCATAAGTTGGAGTGAAACCTCTTAAAGTTGCAGTTTTTGACACAAAATTTCGGTTGTTGAAGACGATTTTATCCTTCGCTAATATATTGATGACAAATCATTAAAAAAAATTAACGGTGCTTCTATTGGGAACCCTTAATAAATAAATAGATCTTCGGCAAGATTGCTGACGTGCAGCTAGAAGACTTTGATTCAATTTGATCAAGCTTGCGCGTAAGGTTTGGTTTTGGTTGTTTCAAAAAAATGATGATGAATAAAGACCAAAATGAAATGATTCGTAAATTGACTTTTTTGACTTTTGATCTTTAACAGAATGAAAGGAATGTAAATGTCCGTAAAGGACTGCCACGATCGTCTGCTGCCTCCGCGAGCGAAGATGTTCGCGCTCGCCAGAATTGGCCTTATCTGAGGATGCGTGAATGCGTTGGCAGGCTAGCATTGCGGTGTCGTGGGGCGAATTCTTTTCCCCAGCACATGAGTCCACTACAAAAAATTTCGCATTCACGAATTAACAAGGCTCTCAAGATTAAATTGGTTCGGTGGTGTCAAGGCCGAGGTAACCTACCGAGGGGATGGGATGCTTAAACATAACGACAGACTAAGCCCGGCGAACGCGCGCGAGACTCGAGAGAATCTTGTTTTTACTGTTTGTTACTTATGACCCCAAATAAGAATGGGACATCCAGGTGGAAGCGGTGCCCCCTCGCGCCTTCCAACCGGGAAAAGATCCGTTGTAAACATAATTCGCATGAAATATGAACGAAGATTTATGCTAAGGTTTTATATGATGGAATCACATAATACTTGAACATAAATGGGAAACCCAAGCGGAAGGCCACTCTACCCTGCAAGAGCATCTGTAACAAAAAAAAGGGGTGAGCTCACTCGATGGCTAGCTCATAAGTGGAGGGGCCAGCCAACGTGGCGGGTCCCATACTTTGTCAAGGTTATATGGAAATGAAAAGACCGAAGTTTTCGTGTTCTAGCAATTGATTATTCTCATGTTTAAATTTTACATTGAAATTTACAATCTTCTTTAGGGCTTTATATACTAGTTTTTTATGCAAAAAAAAGGGATGATGTTATCGTCTCATCTTGTTGGTATTTGAACATTTTCACTTCAAGTTTTTAAATGAAAAGGATCATTTAATAAATAAGTAAAGAAACCACCCTAAACTATAGCCCATTCCACATGCTCAAAGTTCGAACAATAGACGAAAGTTCAGACCATCAAAAAATTTAAATTATGCTATGAAAAGATAGCTTAGCCTTATTTACTGCTTGTGACTAAATTTCGATAAAAAAAAACAAGTAGTTTGTCATTTCACATTAAATAATTTCGAATTTTTACTTCGCATACAAAATTCAAATACCAAGTTATTCAATGCTGATAAACATATTTGGTTGGTTGAAATATAGAATGATGACTTAAATTTAAAACATTGAAAAAAGATTTGATTAAAAAACATTTGCCTTGACAGTTTTACTTCTTATGTATCGATTTGTGTCGGTTGATTTTAAATCCTCATATTTTCGTAATAAGCAATATATTTGAAACATGTTTCTTTTTAATTTTAGAAAAAGTAGGGTACTAACCCAGTCCTCCTCCAACGAGTGCTCGTTGATAGGATGGCCTGTAACATTACAATATTTGAATATACACACATCCAAGTAAAATCACAAATTAATTTTTAATTTCATCGTTATTATAATGTTAATTTTTTATTATTTGTATAATTTTTATTTTTCTTTAAAAATCACTCCTTGGACGACGTAGCCTAGTGTTGAACGACGACTGATTCGGATTCAATTTAAATATCCATATTGCTTGTTTTAGAAACTTGTTACTTAGTGTGCGAATTCAGAAACATAGCAAAATGCGATTATTAAAAAAGGTTCGGACACACATTCTCTTATAGGTTTTCCGTATTTCACTTTTTTCCCCCGATTCCTCAATTTTTATTTTTATTCCCTTTGAAATTATTTTCACCGTACCAAGTTTATGCATGAATGCAATTGGCCCGATAGCACAATATTATTATCATTATAAAAATGCAAATCAACTTAACTTCTTTTGTCCGTAACTGTAGCACCATGAACAGTATTCAATTTGACGGTGTTTTTTAAGTATATATTTTGGAGTATTTAGTAGGCGCATGCACAAAATAACAAGGCAGTGATCCACCAAACTTCTAATGCAAAAATGCAAGATCCCACACGATATCGACAATGGCGTGTATGAGATAACTCAAGCATGCAACGACAGAACAATTTAATCAAAGCATATCACTTCACCGTATGATTTTGCGGTTGGTACAACACGTTTCTCATTAATAAGATGGGACACATTTATTTTAACACTTCTAGTTGCACCTGAGTAGATATTTGTTTTTGCACTATCCACTGCACGCGAAAAGAATTCAATTGCGTGATTTTCTTGTTCTCAAAGTCGATTCGCTTTGGGCTCCTTCTAACCTCCACCGTAATCACGACGGCTATCCCGCTCGCCTTACAAACCATGAGTCCCGCTTCGTCTCAATTCTGCTTAACCCGACGGATTCACTGATCGTAGATTACTTTTCAAAATGTCGTCAGTAACCACCGCAATGAAAAAAGAAAATCTTAAATCGCAAAGCACGGCTTAGAATGTTTCGCTGCCGGCGAATCGAAATCACAAAATTTTTAAACAGTTCCCTTGCATGATGATTCGACGTAATCTTTTCAAACGCCCCCCGTATGCCTTTACCGCCTCTCTCCACGAGCCTCTGCATGACGGTAACGTAAGATTCTCGTCGACACAATCTAGCAATTCCTTCGCTAGATTGCGTCGTAAAGGTTGTTACCACGCATCATTTTTATTAGTAATTTTATTTAATTTTAATTTTTTTTCTGGAAAAACCTGGTATATTGCGAGTTAGTAACACAATGTTAATAATTTGCGTATGAAATTGTTCCACAAATCTTCTTCTTCTTAGCACTACAGCCCCTTTTGGGCATTCGCCTCCTGCAAACAGCGCCTCCAACTGTCTCGGTCCATTGAACGTGTCATCCAGTTCCGAAATTCGAGCAGCGATGAACTGTCTTCGTCGACCGAGTCAGACCAGCGTTTCCTTGGTTTCCCCACTGGCCTCCGGCCTTCAGTTCTCCCAACGAATACCTTCTTGGGTACCCGTTGTTTGTCCATACGATTCATGTATCCAGCCCATTGCAGCTTCCGCAGTCTTACAATCCTTGAGACTTCCAGTTCGTCAAAAAATTCATACAGCTTTGTTTTCCTGTGTATGCAGCTGGTCTTGAAGATCTTCAATACTGAATAAAATCTTTTATTTGCGAGCTGTATTCTTCGGCGTACTTCGTCTCTTTCATTGCTCGTTTTCGTTATTTTGGCGCCTAAATACACAAATTCGCTAAAATTTTCGATACCATATTCGCCAAGTGTGATATTTTGTGTGTTTGGGGTATTTTTCCTCGACTGCGTCATGAGCTTTGTTTTATTTTCATTGATTTTTAGCCCTACTAGTTTTGCTTCACTCTCGAGTTTCAGGAAGAGTTCTTTGGCAGTTGTTAGTAACCGTGACAGAATTTTGATGTCGTCCGCATAGGCCACTGCCTGGTTCGACTTGCATAGTAATGTACCTCCCCCCGCAGGGGGAATGCCGGTCGACAAGAGCACTCTTGGAGGCTAGCATTCTTTGGGGAGTTCCGCCCCCACGTACCCGAGGAAATTCCCGCAGGGAGAATGCCGGTCGACAAGAGCACTAACGACTCTGATTGGATCTGGACTACGCTTTGGACAACAAACTGGAATTGGCGCTTTGGGCTGGCGGATGTGATGGTTTGGACCTAGTTGCTCTGCACAGTAGCGCCGAGGTGAAACTCCCGATTAGCGCTGGTCTGGCTCTGAGCACTTCTCCCCATAAGGGCTTGTGCCAACCCTCGCATGGCCTCCCTGCTCTGCAAAGATAGCCATGGGACCAAAAAGGCGACTACACACACGAACGGAGATAGCGGCTCCGAGGGGGGACCCAACAAAACTGGAGCACACAAAATCAAAAGACCACAAATACCCAGAAAAAGAAACGAAAAATAATAACGACGACGCAACCAGCGGTTGCAGCCACGATGTTAACAGTACATCGCGAACGGTACTAACAACGACAAAAACGAAGACTAACACAACGACAGTGAAGACGGACGAAAAACGGAGAATAGCAGACATTCCTGCGGCGTTCGGGCGCAGCAAAAAAATGATACGAACGCCCGAGCATCCTATTAAGGTGAAGCGGGAAACTCTACAGGACACTTCAGGTGTTCGAGCGGTGGTAAATAACATAAAAAGCACCGAAAATTCGATTGTCACTGCTGCGATCGTTACTGAAGCGATCGATGCAAGGATCGCAAATCCCGACAATCAAGAAGCCAACGAGGAGATTACGGCAGGAAAAGCAAAGAGTGACCAGACACCGCGTGAATGCACCACCAACGTTGAAAATGTGGCGGAAGTACTGCACTCGGAAACAGAACGCGATAACCTCTCCCAAGGATGGTTGCAAGGAACAATTGCGGCCCAGCGATACAAAGAAGAAAGACTACTCCGAAAAGCGGGAGATGTTCTGAAAAGAATACAAGCTGCATGTGACTCGCCAAAAATCAGCAAAGCAGCGAAGGCAGGGCTCCTTGAACTAGAGGAGCTCCTAGATGGTATAGGACACTATCGGAGGAGTTGGTTAAGGGCCGAAGACGAACAGAAGGTTAAAGAGGCGCTTGGGGTGAAATCTAAAGGTGACATGCAGATAGCTCCACCATTAAACGTCCATAAAAGAATGGCGTCTAGCCCAATCGAAGGAGATCGGGATAAAAGAAGGAAGGAAGAGACACCTGATGGGCGTGGAGTACCAGATCAGGGGTTCCATGCAGTGCTTACAAAAGGAGCGAAGAAAGCCGCAAAAAAACTCCTTCAAAAAAAGCCAGAAAGTAAAGTTCGTACGGACGCCCAATTAGTAAAAAAGATCTGATGCAAAACAGGAGAGGCAGAAGCCCCGACGAAAATCCCGGCAGCAGGCACTGCTCGAAAAGCCCCAAGATGGCCGATCCTACGCGGTGGTACTGCGGGACATCAGGGGAAACGTAAGGCCCGAAGACACCAATACTACCATCAAAGTAGTACGACCAACGCGGTCGGGCCACATACTGGTCGAATTCGGAGCAGAGGCCGGCAATTAAGGAGCATTTTGTGACGCAGTAAAGAAAGTCCTCAGCGAAAGCGCAACTATAGCCCCGCTCGAGCTGATGACAACGATCGAAATACGAGACATAGACTGCGTTACGGATCTGGCCGAGGTAGAAGAGGCCATCAAAAAGGAGTTCCCTAGTGTGGGAAGGATCAAAGCGAGACTGACACTAGAAAACAACAGGGGACAACGCATGGCCATATTTGACTTGACCAAAAAGGATGCCGAGCAATTCCTGAACAAGGGCAAAGTAAGAATTGGGTGGATTGTCTGTAGGATAAGGCGAAGAGTAACGCCTCTTCAATGCTTCAAATGCCTTGGTCATGGACCCGATAGGAGTTCTCTTTGTTACAAATGCGCTGAAATGGGACATAAAAGAAACGGGTGTACGAAGGAGGCACACTGTATTCTTTGCAAGGATGCTGATCCAAAACCTGATTTTGGACACGTCTTGGGATCAGGAAAATGCCGGGTGTTCCAGGAAGCCCTAGCCAAGGCAAAATCAGAACTCCGATGACCCGCATCCTGCAGCTAAACCTACACCGCAGTTCAACCGCCCAAAATCTGCTTGAGCAGTTTGCGAGAGACATGAAAGCCGACTTCTTGCTGCTGAGTGAGCAACACCATAATAAAAGTCCTGCATTATGGTATTCTGATGAAGCTGGTACTGCCGCCGGCACTGCAACTGAAATCGTTGAAAAGCGGAGGGAGTGTCGCAAGCTTAAACGTGGAGCTCAACGGGCGCGGAACGATGACGAGGCATGCAACCAGGTGGCAGCATATAAGTCGGCCAGGAAATGCCTTCGCAAACTGATCAACAGTAGCAAGGCTCGCTGCTGGCAAGACATAGTGGACAATGTAAACAAGGATCCGTGGGGCCTTGGCTACAAGCTTGTCATGGGGAAACTTGGTGCCCTACGGAAGCCTTGTATGCATGGCGCGGAAAAGATGGACGCGATAGTGCGGGGACTCTTCCCCGCCCATCCCGTCCGTGTTGACGCTGTCCATGGTGAAACAGCAGTCGAGTGCCCACTCTTTACACAGCTGGAACTGGAGGAGGCAGTCCTCTCCCTGAAAGCGAGGAAGGCTCCAGGTCCAGATGGTGTTCCAGCTGAGGTTTTGCAGCTCGTCTATCACCATTGTCCTGACTTGCTGCTCAGCACATTCAACGCTTGCCTACGGCACGGGGTTTTCCCGGTACGATGGAAGGTGGCGAGGCTCGTGCTGGTCAGCAAGGGGAAGGGAAATCCCGAATCGCCGTCTGCATACCGCCCGTTATGCATGCTAGACACGGCTGGGAAAGTGCTAGAGAAACTCATCAAGGGAAGACTCACTGACGCGATTCGTGCTGCTGGGGACCTATCTCCTCGGCAGTACGGCTTTAGGGCAGGACGTTCTACCATTGATGCGATTGCAGAGGTGGTGAACGCAGTCCAAAAGGCAGAGGCATATAGTCGCACCAAGCGACGGATCGTCCTGTTGGTGACACTCGACGTCAGGAATGCCTTCAACTCCGCTAGATGGGTGGATATTCTGGACACGCTGGAAAACTCTTTTCAAGTTCCAGAATATCTAATGCGGCTTTTGAGGAACCACCTAAAGGACCGAAACCTGCTCTACGACACGACACAGGGCCAACGAAGGATGGAAATTACATCGGGTGTTGCCCAGGGATCTATCCTTGGTCCGGACCTGTGGAACGTGTCTGACGATGGGCTACTGAGACTTGAGATGCCAGATGAGTCGCGCTTGGTCGGCTATGCGGATGATGTTGCGGCTCTGGTCGCCGGACGCACCGTTGAACAAGCGCAACTTAGGCTCAGTTTAGCACTGGAGAAAACCGAAGTGGTCATCTTGACAAAAAAGAGAATCCCTAGAGTAAAGATGATCAGTATTGGAAATATACAGATCGAATCGAAGCCAGCGGTGAAGTACCTGGGGCTACTGATCGACTCGAAGATGAGTTTCTCTGAGCAAATCAGGGCAACGGCTGAGAAGGCTGCTTCGGGAATATCGGCCCTGAGTCGACTTATGGCCAACGTAGGGGGACCCAGCCCATCAAGAAGACGCCTCTTGATGAGTGTTGTAGGGTCAGTGCTACTGTACGGAGCAGAGGTATGGGGCGACGAGAATTGCATCTTCGTATCAAACAGTCTGCGACTCGGCGGTGAGAGTGATTGCAGGCGTGATACCTGTCGCCCTCCTTGCTAGAGAGCGCCGCGCTATTTACCTGCGCCGAAACGAGGGTGCGAGGGAGATGGTTGTCCGCGAGGAGAGACAACGCTCGCTCAACGATTGGCAGCAGTCTTGGAGGAATTGCACGAAGGGAAGGTGGACTGCGCGCCTCATCCCGGATGTGAGACCATGGCTCAATCGAAGGCATGGTGAGACTGACTTCTATCTGACCCAGCTTTTGAGCGGGCACGGGTGTTTTCAGTCTTACCTGAACAAGATCGGCAAGTCACGGTCTCCCGATTGTCGGTTTTGCCCAGGAGAGGAGGACAATGCCTGTCACACATTTTTTGCGTGTACCAAATGGGCCAGGCTGTGAAGGGAGCTCTACAGGGAGACGGGAGAGCTCACCCCGGATAATATAGTTGCGGTGATGCTCGAATCGGTTGACAAATGGAACCAGGTGGCACACTATGCTCGGGCAGTCCTAAAATACAAAAGGGACTCACAGCAGCCGGAGGCACTGGGGCTGGGAGATTTCTCTTCTGGCAATTCCTCTTCCCCTCTCCCCTCCCGCTAGGAAAGGGACTCCCCAGCTTGAAGGCGCCCCACGGCGTAACAAAACGAGACCTGGCCCGAAGTAATGTGTCAAACGGTTCCAGGCTGGGTTCTCAGATTGACAGGGGAGGTGTTGAGTGGGTAGTCCAAAGGTATCCTCCATGGGAGTCCCACACTGCCAGACTCGGTGGGCATAAATGCCTTCACCTCCCTACCACAAGAAAAAAAAAACAAAAGGACCGAAGCCTGCTCTACGACACGACACACGGCCAACGAAGTATAAAAATTACATCGGGTATTGCCCAGGGATCTATCTTTGGTTCGGACCTGTGGAACGTGTCTTACGACGGGCTACTGAGACTTGAGATGCCAGATGAGTCGTACTTGGTCGGCTATGCTAATGATGTTGCAGTCTTGGGTGAATTGCACGAAGGGAAGGTGGACTGCGCGCCTCATCCCGTGGCTAAATTGAAGGCATGGTGAGGCTGACTTCTTTCTGAACAAGCTTTTGACCGGGCATGGGTGTTTTCAGTCTTACCTGCACAAGATCGGTAAGTCACGGTCTCCCGATTGTCGGTTTTGCCCAGGAGAGAAGGACAATGCCTGTCACACATTTTTTGCAAGTACAAAATGGGTCAGGCTGCGAAGAGAACTCTACAGGGAGACGGGAGAGCTCGTCCCGGATAATATAGTTGCGGTGATGCTCGAATCGGTTGACAAATAGAACCAGGTGGCACATTATGCTCAAGCAGTCCTAAAATATAAAAGGGACTCACAGCAGCCGAGGGTGCTGGGGCTGGGGGATCGCTCTTCTGGCATTTCTCTACCCCTCTCCACTCCCGCTAGGAAAGGGACTCCCCAGCTTGAAGGTGCCCCACGGCATACCAAAACGAGACCTGGCCCAAAATAATGTGTCAAACGGTTCCAGGCTGGGCTCTCAGGTTGACAGGGGAGGTGTTTAGTGGGTAGTCCAGTCACGCATGGGAGTCCCACACTCTGTGCATAAATAGCATTCACCTCCCTACTCCAAAAAAAAAATTTTCTTCGCGTATCAACAGGTAGCTTCCGTATGACGTACTCCAGAGCCAAATTGAACAGGAATGGGGCCAGCCCATCTTCCTGCTTTAGTCCGATATTTGTGTCAAAGGCATCAGTGAGTTGGTTATTGATGCGGACTTGGGAGGTCGTCGACGTCATTGTCATTTTGGTAAGACGAACTTATTTGGCTAGGACGCCAAAACCAAGCATTATTTGGTACAGGATGTTACGATCAGTACTGTCGTATGCTTGCTTGAAGCCAACGAAAATTTGATGTACGTCTATGTTGAGCTCCCAGCATTTTTCAAGTACCTGCTTGACTGTGAACAATTGGTCTGTTGTTGATCTACCTACCTTAAAACCACCATGATACTCCCCAGTAATACTGTTGGCGTATGATCCGATTTTATTTTCTAAGATTTTAGAAAATATTATATACGCCGTACAATGTAGTGATATGCCTCTATAATTTTCGCACTGTAGCTTGTCATCTTTTTTTGTGGATAGGGAATATAATTGATTGGCTCCACTCTTTCGGCATACTGTTCTTGTTGCCAAATGTACTGGATGATTTTGTGAATAGCTTGATGAACACTTTTGCCACCATATTTGATGAGTTCCACTGGAATCTCATCAATGGCCGGCGCTTTATTATTCTTATGGACTTTGATGATGGAAAAAATTTCATCCAGAGTTAGTGGGGCCAATAGAAGCTCTCCGCAGACATCTATAGGCTCCGATGTTCTGGAGCTGTGCGGAGGAGGATTATAATGTTGTTATTTTTATGAAATGGTGTTTTTTGTAATGGTCCTTCAAGCAGTGTGCATAGGATTACTATAATCTCTTGCGAAAAAAATTTAACTTTCAAGAAATTTCACTTTACCTTTAGGATATTTAACTAATTATTCGATCAATAATGGATTAGACAGTTGACATTAAATTCTTTTTGTTTTACTTTTCCCGAGTTTGAAAAGTGTGTTTTGTTTTTAGAATATAAAATATTTACTCACAATTACAGAGATATTTTTTTTTAACAAGCTTCCTACTTTCAGTGTAGCAAAAACACTCATCTGCTATACCTTGAATTTTTTCTAGCTATGCAGCTTACATAAAAATAAATTCGGTCGGAGTACTCTTACTAGAAGTGCTTTATGACATTCCTGAGGCTTACCACCATTTTTGCGATAATATCAATCGACGACTTTAATTATACTTCCAGTGCAGGCATCGCGAACAACGCAAATCCCCGTATCCATTGAAAAAAGCTGAGAACATGCACTAAATTCAATATTGCTGCAGGAGATAATTCAAGTACCTGTATAACACCTTTCTTATTATAATACCACTATCGCGTATAAAGTTGAGTGAGTTCTAATTCCAAGCAGACTTACGTACTGCTTTTAAACAATCATTACAAATCATTCCTCCTAGTACTAAGCACTGCTACATAAACCCAAATCCATCCACAACACCCCTTAAAGCTCAACCTAAGCTCCACAAACCCAAAATCCCTATCCGATCTATTGTCAATTACCGCCCTGATCCTGCATACCAATAAGCACGGTACTTGGCAACGATATTGGCTGATGGCATCCACCTTGACGACAAATACACTTTAAATAACAAACGCGATCTGGCGAACTCTACTACGTCTATAATATTGACTGTTGACCAGTGGCGTGGTAAGAAATATTTTGAAAGGGGAAATATTTTCAGCGGGGAATCTTAGTCATGTTCTAAACTTTAGTTATTTTCTATACAACAAGTAAGACTGCGAGAAGCGTTTTAGAGGAATTCTTTTTATCATTAGACTTGTCTAAAAAATTTAACATACAAAGTCAAAATCGTCTCAGAGCAAGACTCCTGGAAATATTAGAGTTTAAATTTTCTACGCTTTTTGGTAAATTTATTACTGAAGCTGTTATGTCGATTTATCTGTGAATACTCAAAAGAGCAATACCGTTCAGCCGCTGTTCTCCTGTTGCACTTCTCAGCCAATCTTTCAACGGTTTAACGTTGAAAAACTTCTTTCATTACTGGCACTAGTCACAATTAAGGTCGCTCCAATCTTTAGAAACGTTGCCACGTTTCAAAAAAGTGTCTCATTACAAAAATTCAAAGCATCAATAAATGTATATGGGCTTTCTTCTACTGCTGTTGATACCGCAAAAGTTGGCCATTGTTGCAAAAGTGCTTCAACAGTTGCAGAAATAGTATCTGAAGTTTTTTCAGAAGTCAACTTATCATCTTCGTTGCAATTTTTCAAACCGAGTTTTGCCAAGCTATTTGCAATTATATTTTATATCATTGATAAAGTTCTTTTATGTTTTAAAAATTTGTCACTCAAAGCACCAATCAAGTGGTCGACAAATAGTATGAATATTGATTTGTGGAAGTACTCTTCTGCTAAATTGGATTCGTAATTTTCTCGATTCCTCTGAAGTTTCGCAATCCCTGGGAATTTCTACTTTAATTTCGAGACTATCAGATATTTCTGTCACAGCAGCGAAAAGTTTGCTGGATTTTGATAGGCGTTATCTCTTATGTTTTTCAGCAAAACAATCAAGTCAACAACACTTGAGACTGCGGAAGCAAGATCAACGCTTTTACCTTGTAAGTAGATGGTCAACGGATGAGTAAGGGAAAAGATTTCGATGACTACAACCATTGATATAATAAACCCCTCACTTTGAAGAGTATGGAGATAGCTAAAAGCGTTTTTGGAAGTTTCAGTATTTCCATGTTTCTGAAGTTTTTCTAAACTATAATAAATTGAGGCAAACATTTCTTTAAAGGTTATCATAGCGTCATGCCTTTCAGTCCATCTAGTTTCACACAGTTCCTTCAAGCGTTCTCTCTTTGTTGCACATTCAAAAGATTCGATGAAACCAGCTAAAACAGCTTCACGTTTTGCAGAAGGTCTAAAGAAATAAATGATAGTTTTTATCAATCCGATGTCACATAACCAGTATACCCTATGTATACTGGCATGAACTGGGAGCTCGATTTGATGTGTATCCTATATACATCATCAAGGCTCCCGCGGAAAGATCTTCCTGTACGACACTTACCTGCTACTCTATCCATCTATACTAAACTAACAAAGGCAAAAGTTTATATTATTAATTGTTTTATTTTTTGTTCATTTTTTTTAACATTACATTTCACATATTAAATTATTGAAAACCTATATCAATATTTATTGAGGGGCTTTTCACTTTTACCCTGGCTTGTCGCACTTCATAGGTGAGCGCCAGTTTGTAGAGGGAATTAACTTGACGTGCTAATGGTTCGGGGTGTCCACACGGCGTGGAACGCCAAAAGGCCGATTGAGGATCGCGGCGCAAGCCAACACCTCACTCCTTACCATTTTGTTGAGCACTGAAGAACACCTCCGTCTTAAACTTAAGACGCGAGTACTGAAACGTTGTATATAATAATCGGGGAGCAGCACGCTCCCTACTGAACTTGAACAAGACTGCTCTTCAGTACTCCATCAAGTGTTTATATATGGTCGCGAAACGAGCTTTTGTTCCATATTTCACCGAAATTTGCCGAATATGCAACATGTGAGCTCCCATTCAACGGAAGCTCTTACTCGCCGTCTCGTTTGTAGATTTTTACAGCAAAATTGGACAAAATGAACGTAGGAGAGCTTTTGTTTCATCTTTTGGCTCTCTCTCTCTCTTCGGCTTTGCCTCGCTGGAAGCACACCCCAAAGCTTATGTGCTTGATCGTAGTGAAACTTATCTTGTAAGTCGTTCACAATGTGATGGCTCGTATGAAGTGAATTGCGGATTGATCTTTGCGTATGTCCATTAGACGATAAGTATATGTTTTGATAACAGTGAGCGTATGTGCTTACTTGTATAATTTCATTGGCGAAGCGTGAGTATATATTTGGTATTTGTTCGCTCGCAACACCGAGACAGTTTCTTATTAGGGGGACTGAATATGCCTCACCAACAGCCAAGTTTAAAGAATGACTTCCACAATCAACGTACAGTGCACAAGGGTAACGTTCCATAGTTGCTGGAATTAAACAATTTTTCAAAATCTGTTTCATCCAAAACACGTCAATACTTTGCGAATGATATTCCATTTTCAGCACGCCGTCAGAAGCTGAATCTACAAGTTTTTCCTTCAGATTTATAGCGAGAGCTGCCAATTCTATTGATTTATCCAAGAAAGGGACCAAAATCCACGTACGCCCATTGTCAGCTTCAGAGTGCAAGTCTGGAAAGTATGTTAATAATTTCTCTTGCAAATTATGTAAGCTCTGTATCATAGAAGGAATGTGAGTTTTTACTACAAGTGATTGGGTTGTTGCATTATCATCAACAGTCTTCTGAACACACGGAAAAGACTCAAATATATTGTTTTGCAGAGAAGATGACCACATACGAAGTTTTACATGAAATGCTTTCACTTTATCTTTAGCTGTTAAGATATTTTCTTCTCTCCCTTGAAGGCTTTTGTTGTTAAGTTGGCTGAAAAGATCTGCCAGAAATGCTAACTTCAAGTGCCAAACAGAGTCAGATAAATGATTAGCATATTCAGATTTAGAATCTTGTAAGAACATTAACAGTTCAGCTTTTAGTTCTAGAACTCTTGTCAATACCTTTCCTTTGGAAAGCCACCTGACCTCTGTGTGATAAAGGAGATTGTGATGAAGCGAACCCATGTCTTCACAAACAATTCTGAACAGCCGAGTTTGTAAGGCTTTACTTTTGATAGAATTCACAATTTTTATTACCTCCGTAAGCACGTCATTTAAATCAGACGGTAAAACTTTAGCTGCTAGAGCTTGACGATGAAGAAAACAATGTGTCCATAATACGTTTGGCATTATTGATTTTAATCTTGCAACAAGTCCGCTTTTTTTACCAGTCATGGCTTTCGCTCCATCGCTGCAAATAGCGATACATTTTTTCCAATCAATGTCGTAGTTACAAGTACTTTCTAAAAACATATCGTACAAACTCTGGCCAGAAGTATTTGCAGGAAGTGCTTTGCAAAACAATATTTCTTCTGTGATTTTGTCATCTGCTTCAGAGCGCACAAATACTACAAACTGAGAACAATCGGATACATCTGTAGATTCGTCGAATTGCAAAGCAAAATGTGGACTCTTCTTTAAATTTTCGGTTATTTGATCTCGAATATCATTGGCCACATCGTTTATTCTGCGTGAAATGGTATTATCAGAAAGCGGTATGCTTTTTAACTTGTTTGCCTCCTGCTTGCTGACCATAATTTCGACCATATCCAGAGCAGCTGGCAAAATAAGATTTTCTGCAATTGTGTGCGGCTTCCCTGCTTTAGCAACTCGATATGCGACTTTGTAGCTAGCTAATAATGCTGAGTCGTTTACGCTGGATACCTAAAACAAATAAAACAATATAATATATAAAAAAAAACATGACTAACAAATAAAAAGCGCACAAGCCTTGCACACTAACATTGAGTTGCAATTAATTTCAGCAGTATGCAAACACTAAAAAAATAAAGATATTGGAAAAATGGGGTATCCCTCGAAGCGCATCCATTTTGAGACGCAACCAAACTATTCTTTTTAGTTTTTCAAATAAATAAATAATACATTTAATTAAATTCATAACCCCTTTTTGGGCTTTGCTGCAGCCGGGTAAAAAATAATGAGAATTACTTGATATCGATAGTTTCAATTAGTATCCATCTCTATTCAAAATTTAAACATAGATGCGCTTCGAGGAATAAAATTTTAATATTTTTAATTGTTATCGTTTTTACAACTCTACTGTTTTGTACAAGACTAGGACAACACTATTTTATTACCTTGACCATAGTATTTTGCTGCTGACTAACAGCTTTCAATTTTCGTTCAAAGAATTCCAACCGCTTATCAGCTTCTTTTTGATGCTTGGTCGTAAGATGCCGCAGAAGTTTTGACAGTTTCATACTCTCACGAGATAAAACATCGCCGCAAATTACACATTGAGGTTTATTATTTATGACTGTAAATCCGTATTTTAAGTAATTCTCGTCATAGTGTCTATTTTTTTCGGTTTTGATTCACCTCCACCACTAACATTTGTACCAGATGTTGAAGGCTACGATATTTTGAGAAACTTATCCATTTTATAATTGGGCCAAGCAAGTGAAAAAGCAAAACAATAACACGGTAATGTTTAACGTCCAAACTCAACGCTGACCTGCCGCGAAGTGAGAAAGAGTTGAAACAAAATAACATTCTGTGCTAGTGTGGCGCGATACGTGCCTCTCGCTCGCGCTGGCGCAACGATGCGGTGTGGCAACGTCACAAAATTTCGCCCGCGTTCAAGTCAGATCCGCACTCAGCCTAACAAGTTTGCTCGTAGCTACTTACTTTCAAATCTTTCGCGACTCCCTTGCATACAAATAAATAATTAATAAATAGGTATCCTACTAATATTATAAAGCTGAAAGTTCGTGTATACGTATGTGTGTTTGTCACTCAATCACGTAAAAACCGCTAGAACGATTACCATGAAATTTGGTATGTAGATAGCTGAAGGTCTGGAATAACACGGGCTACTTTTTATTCCGATATTCCCGCGGGATCGGGACTTACGCGGGTGAAACCGCGGGGCGCAGCTAGTCATATATAAATAAATAAATAAATATTACACAACGTTCTACACAGCGCAATCTAGCCCCAAACTAAGCATTAGACTTGTACTATGGGTATCAGACTACGGATATACTACATATCGACACCTGCAAGGAGTTATTCCTTGCAGGTGTCGCAGGCAATTTTAAGCTCCAATCATATTCGAGCACGAATATGATTGGAATTTAAAATTGCCTAAAACTGAGTTACGATGTTATTCCTTGCAGGTGTCGATATTATCCTTTTTTTTTTGTAAATACATACATATGATACATAGTAAACACCCAGGCCAGACACAAATATTTATTTCTTAAACATAAATACTTGCACCCGGCGGGAATCGAACCCGCAGCCTTCTGCATCGCAGCCGGGCCTTCGCCCACTGCGCCACAGAGGCCGTCATATATATACATACATATAAATCACGCCTCTTTCTCGTAGGGGTAGATTACTTCTTCCCACTTGTAGATAGGTATCAAAATAGAGAAAATCGTAAACATACTCATTTAAATTAATATAGTTTTGTCAGTATATGTCTTAAGGGGTGTAATGATTGTAAGTCTACGTGCGAACGCGGAACCGACCTCTCATCGGTTCTAGACGTTAAATCTGAGTAGTGCCAACGGATGGTACCAACCGGTCAACCAATCCGTGCACCGTAACCCATTCACGCGGTGGCTGCTTGTCGGCCAGCTAGATCGGAGAGGATTTCAGTCGCGGGTCTCCGAATGGGTTACGCTCATTTACAATATTCAGCCACCAATACATGCCCGTTTTCAAACGCGTCACAAAACAAAACCATACGGAGAGGAAAGCTACTTTACGTTACTCCGTATTTCTCCTTATAACCAGTCAAAAGACAAAGATCTAATCTTTACTTCGCGTTCCCGAATTTCTGACGCGGTACCGAAAAATATACTACGTTAACGTAATTCCGAAAAAAAACTACGCTAAAGAAAAACCAAAATCAACTAAGGTATCGTGTACCGCGCGCAACGCGAAACCGACCTCAGCGGATTTTCTCGAACCCTACCCTCGCGACCGCATACCTACCCTGCACCTCATTTCCTGCTGAAAAGAAGAATCTTAATTAGCAATTCATATTATTTTACTCTCATTTTCCAATAATTAATATTTCTTTTATTACAAGAACCTCGGTAGAGTAATTTTTATAATTTTTGTTTTGAACAAAGATCATTCATCAAAATTACATGATTTATTTTCCACCACCTAAATCGAATCCTACACGAATCAAAACCGAAAAACTGAATATGTACTAATATGTACAGCGCAAAAATTAAAGTTAAAATTATTTTAGATAAGTACAACAAAAAGGTATGGAAATATGTTATTCTTTGTGGTTGAACGTTAATAAACAATTTCTAAGGCTTATACGAGTACATAATAAAGAGTTTATAGTAAATTTCATATATTATCATTTGTTTGACGTTTTTGTCCTGTAACGTATCAGAATGTGATAAATGTCTCCTTGAAGACTAAGTTGGCTTCACATCTTCTATTTTCTACTCTAAAGTTTCATTCGATTTGCCATATTATACAATTGGATTGTTATAAACTTCTTAAATATTCGAAAATGCCAGCTTAACAGGTATGGATATGCTAAATTAGTGCAATGAATAATCAACTATTGAATAACAGCAATGTCGAGTCGAATCAATGAAAAAGCAGGCGATAAATTCAAATGTATAGAATAAAAAAAAAAGTCGTTTTTCGTATACATCTCAATATAGGTGACCCCTGAAATGCCATACAAACTTATAAAGCATGTAGCGAAATCGACTATTTCAGTGAGATTTAATAACTGACTCGTAAGACTAAATGTGTTTGGGGAGTGCTATCATCATTGGTTGAACGTCAGCTAAAATACTTAGATTTTTTTTCTAAGAGCCAATGAATAACTTACAAATAAATCTAAATTTTAAAGAATCATACGCCATAATCACCGTTCAGCCTGTTGTTTCTAAGGTACAGTTGAAAATTTTCATTAATGTTCTACGTAAGCCAAGAAAGATGCAAGTATCAATTTAACCTAAAAAAATGATTTTAACCAAAAAACTAATTAGAAAAAGGTTACGGTTACTAACAGTAAGTACAGTGTTGCAATTGCTTTCAAACACATCAATTTATGTTTGTTGTTCATTGAATAATATTCTCAAAACACTATCATAAGACACAATATTAAAATTAATCGGAAACCCTTTAGATCTTGAGTCCTTTTGTTCTGTTTTGCCTAAACTTATATAGGGGTTCATAAAGGTACCTATTCATCTTCTATTTCAGATCACAAAAAAAACTATAATACTCCCCTTGTTTTGTTTTCTTTTTAATTTTTTTATCTGAACGGTTGGTCGACCAGGTTCAAAAGGGAATCTGTACCATACGTTTCTCTTAGTCGCTGTTTGGGATGGCTCAATATATATATACTATAATCGCAATACTATAAATTCTTTTCTTTTTATGTTCCCGTGACTCCACTCCGTAGAACTTATACCTGCTCTACCTTCAGTTGCCTTAATCTAAATTATCTTGGAAATTTAATTTAATATATCCAGGGGAGCCGTCTAGACGTGTCACACAAAAGGGACAAACTGCTGGTCCTAATTCTAACTGTTAATGATAACATACTATGGGGATTGGTCTTGTTATACAACTTTGAATTCACTATTCTGTTTGATCGGTATGTTTGATGTACATAATTTATAGAAATTTTTCATTGATTTCCTTTAAAGGCAAAAGGGTATTTTCGTTAATTTCTTCTCACTTATTTGATCAATCTGTACCTGGATTAGCTCGAGGGTGGAGGATACGAAGCAAAACAAAAATCATCGACATTTGATTTGCTATGCCCCTCAAGCCAAATGTAATGATTGGATTCAATAGTGTGAAAAATTATTCAGGATATGTTCGATGCAAAGCGATAAAACAAAAATTATCCACATAGTTGCAGTCATATATTTTGAAAAATAGGCGAGCAAATTAATTCTTAGTTGGGAGATTATTTTTGGCTAAACAGACTAGTTTGCACTGTTGCATTTGCAAGAATTACCCAGACCGACATATGCAGCGTCATATTTTTAAGCACGCTGTTCGACAGTTCTACATTAATTAATTATGTTGTATTCAGTTAAAAGGCCTTATAAAAACTTCCATCGGTAGGGACACCTTTTTATCATAGAAGCAAAATAATTTGCGAATAACCCTTTTCTTGAAGAATCTTGAAAATGCAACGTTAAAATTATATTTTCTCAGTTATAAATATTTGCATGGCTACTTTGATACTACCCACAACCAAGTATTAATTTGACTCGAATTTTGAAGTCAAGTCTCACTTTGCTGTGATCCTTTCGTCACTTTTTATCAAACGGTATTAACACCACCACATGCGATTTGAGATGCTCCATCTCTTTGAATACTTATCATCTACCCTAGCTTTTGGGAACAGCTTACAGAACTAGATTTAATTTTATGCACGAAATTACTAGCGAGATTGTATGCAAACCGTATCTTGCTCCGGAACTTATTCCATTAAATTACTGACGTAGGCACTGCCGGTATGTCATCTTAAAACTTACTTGTTAGCCTCCACCCCCTTCTATATATTTATCCATAACTATGTCACCTTCCTCGACAAGGCATCCTCCATCACTTGGTTATCGTGGGGCTCCTTGTTCCGTTCAACGTGCTTTACACATGCCAGCCATATTTCAACACGAGAGATATGACACAAGTAATAATTCGATTGAAAATTTGCAGTTTAATCAATTTAGAAATAAATGCCCGATGACATTTAAGATTCCTCATGGCAGTGCAGTCATTTTACCTGGGCTCTTCAGCTCTCTGAGGTGCGTGAGTGGTTCCAAATCGCTCAACTCCTGACTATTGCTGCCAGCAAGAACTACTGACTCCAAATTGGGGATACATTCCGGCAGGCAATTGCCCATTCGTATTGTCCGGTTGTTGTTTAATGCGGCACTTTAATCTAGGCAAGTACGGACATCCATCGCATTTGCGTATCTCTGCACGGATTGATTAATGATATCCACGGTTTACCAATTGTAATGATTTTCTACCTTTTTGGTTCGAACGCGGAACCGACCTCTCATCGGTTCTAGACGTTAAGTCTGAGTAGTGCCAACGGATGGTACCAACAGGTCAACCAATCCGTGCACCGTAACCCATTCACGCGGTGGCTGCTTGTCGGCCAGCTAGTTCGGAGAGGATTTTGGTCGCGGGTCTCCGAATGGGTCACGCTCAATTACAATATTTCAGCCACCTGAACATGCCCGTTTTCCAAAACGCGTTATCAAAACAAACCATACGGAGAAGAAACCTTCTTTACGTTACTCCGTATTTCTTCTTATAACCAGTCAAGAATTCATTATCTAATTTTTCTTTCGCGTTTCCGAAGTTTCGACGCGGTACCGAAAAGTATACTACTCTAACTCAACCCGACGAAGACTACTCTAAATAAAATAACGAAACAACAAAGGTACCGCGTACCGCGCGCGACGCGAAACCGACCTCAGCGGATTTGGCGAAACCCTACCCTCGCGACGACATACCTACCCTGCACTCTCTCTTCCCACTGAAAAAGAAGAACCGCTGAAAAGGAAAGTCGTGGTTCTGTTTAACAATTCATGTTGTTATTCATAACAATTCACAATCGTGGTCTTCTACAGTAAATAATTGATTTTACCAATTAAGCTATCTCCTAAATACAGTCTACCGCCCTCCGTCAATAGAAAACCTAATTACGTAACCAATCTGTACATAAGCTCAGCTCACTCTCTGAAATTCATTCAATGATATCGATCAAATTCATATGAAAAGTATTCTGATCAGTATACTGTTCTCTTCCCGGTTTCAAAGTTTAATACTATGTTAATGCGTAAAAGAAACCAAAACATTCCTTGAAATGATTGTAATGATGGCGATTCCAAAAGGAATTTGTGACTGGTGAGATGTGAGTTGAGGTAATTATTTACTTCTATGACCTGGCAATTCAAACGTAATTGAATTAAATAGATTTGTTCAATTGGATTTGGTTATCCTAAATTAGACAACTATTCATTTGGATATTTACTCTTACGTTTAGTACAAATATCATACCTAGATTTGACTAAGAATAAAATTATTGCCTAAATTTGATTAAATAATAAATTTTAACTAACGCTTCAACAATTATCTAAATGTGATGAAGATTTAATTCATATACGCGTTGAACAATCTCGTTCCGCTTCTCGTCTTAATATTTTGTACAAGACACGCTCTTTTGGACTTGTCGAGTTTCGAAATTTCGATGCCACATTAGACCAATCTTCTTCTGTGAAGCAAATCACTTGCCAAACTGTACTCTTACCGCCTGGTTTTCGGTCTACGAAGGAGTATCTCATCGAATCTGGGATCTCTGGCAATAGACTTCTGTCCATAAGACTTAAATCAAAAGGAGCTTGGTGCTTTTTATTTTCGAATTCTTCCATCAAAGATTTGCCAGAAGTTCTTTTACCAGATTTCGAGTCATATTCGAAGTCAGCAAAAGCGGCTTGGGTGGCTGATTCTGTGAGCCATTTTGGGTTAGCCTCTAAACTTAGTCGCTTAGGAGAAATTTTGTGATTTGCAGAGAATAAAGGTTTAAGTGCCAACGAATCGCTACCGTATTGCAATATTGTAATACTAACTAAATTAATCACATACGCTTCGTCGACGTCTTGGTTACGATAGTGGTCAATACTCTCGCCGCTGTTACAAGAATATCCACGCGAATTGCTGCCCTCGTCTTCGTTTAAAATAGGAGTCTTCACAATCGGCAACAATTGATTGTCCTTGACTGTATCACTACTATTGTTAATGTTATTAGTTATATTACTAAGATAAGCGAATGATTCGATAAGTTCTGTATCAGTAGCATTTGGCTCACGAATATGGTCATCAGTCTTATTAACTAGTTCACAGTTGTGACGATAGCTTTCGTTCTGACCAGGCTCTTTGAATTCTCTTCAGGATTGTTCTGTTGAAGCTATTTGATAGTTGATGTGATGAACAGTTACATCTAAAGTCGAGTTACTTAAGTTTACCATTGGATCAACGCTACTGCTTTCCAATCTATCTTCATATGATGGGGGCAGTAATTCGATTGGTTGCTGTGAAGTTTCAGCAATATGTGTATTCTCTGCATCACAATATCGGTTTGTGTCATCATTTTTTAACGAAAACACTCCACCTTCAATATTCGTATCACAATTAATAGAATTCAATATTATATCTTCAATTGGATCTTCAACAGCCTCATACAACGGTAAACTAGGTGCATTTGCTTCCACAGTCGTCGAGTTTTCCAGCAATTCTCCACTTGATACAGTCATCGGCTTGGAAGTGGATACAGGGGGTAACTTTCCCGTTGAAAGCTTGGATTCGTCAACCACGACCTACAGGAGTAATAGACAATTGTTTATGATCACAACTCAATCTTTGGAGATTTGATACTGCGTCAATCTTATTCAAACGCAAGGCACTTTCGTCGCGGAAATTTCTTCAAAAAGTTTGAAAGTATTGTTATTAAATTTAAATTGATTTGTCATTTTAAAAAAATGAATTATAAGAGAAAAAAAAAAGTTATAATAATTTCAACTTCACTTAGAAACAAGTTAACACGTAATAGTATAATGTATTGCCACGTATTTTCTTTTCTTTTAATTAAGTCTTAAAACTTTTCACGTAAACTCATTTTGTTGGTGTTTTCATTTTACTTTCTTCTTCCAATTGAAATGTTAAAAAGTTGTATCTGTTTCATTAAGCAAAATTTAAACGAAAATAAGATAGAGAAGAACAATAAAGAGGTTGAGAGTGTGTAAAGTATGTTGGTAGTGTAATCGATAAATGGACATGTATTGTTTGACTCAATATCTTGTATGAAAATTAAGAACAATCAATAAATAAAAAAATAAACAAGTGAAACTAGCAGTAGCACTAAAATCTAATCAGACGAGTAGCTTTACATTGAAATTTATGTTATTCCATTTTCTCTCTATTACTCTAGATGCGAAAAAGTATTTTTTATTTATAATGTAAGAACCACAGCTTTGTTTCATTCTAAATTTAAATTTAATTTCTTCTCCACTTTAGTCGGTAATAATTCTATAGTTGAAATTGTTGTACAGTTAATTTTTTTGAATTTTTCATTTTGTTTCATTTTCCGAAATTTAATTAAAAGTAAGCCTGCTCTTTATATATGATATTTTTTTTCCTAACCCGAAAATCACGCTAAGGAAAACAAAAAAAAAAAAACTTAAAAGGAAAAAGGATTTGTCGCCGTTTCGTTACGAAAGAATCGAAATTGTTACACACGTAGCAAACATCCACGTAAAATTTCATTTTTAATATAAAAACCGCGAAGGCGAACTTTTTTTGCTATCGTTTCAAACAAAAAGAAGAAAATTACTACAAAAACTTGATGTTTAAATTACCGTACGATAAAAGCTACTAACCATTGTAGGATCACTATCCTTACTTGACTTGCCGTTCTACTTTCACTTAAATCTGCTTTTTTTCATCTTCGACATTTTAACTTTCAATATTTTAATTTAATAAAATTAGGATTTCTATTACAAATATTATTATCTTTCATTTAAAAACGAGAAACTTCTATAATTTAAAAATCTGTAACGTAAAAAAATCGTGCAAATATTTATCTTGGATACTTTTCCTTATTGAAAAATCACGGAATAATCTCATTTCAGGTTCGGAATAATGCTAACGAAAAATATTCATGTTTAATGGTTGTTTTAAACCTTATAAAATTCACGCAAGTAGGGAATTTGTAAAATTGGAATACACTAACTAAACGAACTGATTCATTCACGTATATTTACCGTTGTGCCTTTTCTGCCGGTGAAATGTACCTTCCTCGTGTGTCTGGCTTCTATCCGCCCGTCCTTTATTTCGAATTCAGCAGTATTCACGGTCACTTCACAATTATCTCCACTGAATTTCCACATGTATAAACCCCGAAACAACCTCAACATGCACGCACTGTTCGATTTGTCGCCATCTTTTCTTTTCCTTTTTCCTCCTTGTGTCGGACTGTCAATCCGACAACCGCCGACAAAACAGATGTGCGGAATGGAACGCCACATGGCGGCAATGTGCATTTCCATTTGTCGCCAGTGGCATAGTGTTTCGATGGCCACGGTGGAGGGGGCATTCCCAGATGAATATGCCACGAAATGTGTCGGGGTTTTGATTAATATTATGTTTCAAATATTTAAATCCACAGATCTAAATATTTGGAGAGAAAAAAAAATATTTTCTGCGCAACGATATCCGCACGAAAGATGAAGTCCGCTTGCATTTCGAGGTCATACCCATCTGGCCGGGTGCAAGGGCTCGGGATCGGAATCACTTCGATTCCCGGGCGTAGGCGTCACATTACACAATTCCAATTTCGGATACCTTTACTACATTTGAATAGTCGATGGATATCAGTGATGACCTATTTGTGGGAGAGTTCTTCTTCCTGTCAATCCTAAGCCCTTTTTCGGCTTGTTGGCACCCTCCGGGACTTCTTCCTGAGTAACGGCCACTACTTCCACACTTTTCTCCCATGTGGCTGTCAACTCTTCTTGACATCCCACGACAAAATTGACGTGGGATGTGCGCTCGTCGCAACCAACTTGAAATGACAAGCCACCTGGCAGCAAAGTGTGTTAGTAGTGGTCGCCAGCGGCGTCGCATGATTCATTACAGGGGGTCGTGAGAATTTTTCATCCCGCAAAGGGGTCGCGTATACAAAAAGATTGAAAAACACTGCTCTACATCAATATTCCATATTCAACTGTTATTGTAATTTCTACAGAGCTCTTCAAAAGAGTACAATTCTATTCTGATACATTTTCTTTCAATATGTTGTCCTTTTCTTGAAACCTCTGCAGTCAAAATCCTTATAGGCGTCGATCAGTTATGCTGAAAAATTTGATGTCCTTTCAACGGAACCTAATAAAAATTAAGACGTATCATTTGCCGAAAACAGGACTCTTCGATCTATCTCCGTTCGAAAATTCTGCGTGAACATACATAAAGGTAATGAAATAAATATACGGGACAAGCTGATAACCTTCTCTACTTTGGAAGTCAGTTAAAAAGGACTCCACCTTAAAGTTTGGACATAAAAAAAATGTTTAAATGTGCTTTAAGGCTAATTAAGGCAAGGGGTTGTAAAAATCAAATGAAAGGTTTTGATAAGAACTTCCCCAAATAAGTCTCAAAATAGAAGTACTTGGATAGAGGGTGCAGGTTGAAATGCTTGAAAAAAATATATCCTCCTCGTAATTTGACAGCTTGGGCCTAAAAATAAGTTATCTGGAAAAAATTGTGGAGATAGTTATTAATTAGTGTAACAACAACAAAAATTCACTCAATTTTGTCAATAATATTATGACTTTTAAGTTTCACGCCATCCCCAATAAAATAGTATGGGTATCGCAATGAAATTTGGTAATCCTATGAGAGGATCTCATTTTCCATAAATTCGAAAAACTAATCTTATTTCAGTAGTCACAGTCATTTGAATTTTCTACGATCTTAACAACACACTTTTTTTCCTACTCCATGGGCTTTCCATCGAACCAGACACGACAGCTTTAATTGCTCCTTCTCACAATTGTAAGCTATGATGCAGAAATAAATATCTTTGAATTCCCATTCAGTCAATAAAACTAGTAAAATTTTGACAAAATTGCATAATTGGTGCCAATAATTTTTCTTTTTAACCAGGTATTTGATGTGCGTATATGCTCGTATGTTTCTTGAGTATATTCATAATGGGTGGCTGTGTATCATATGTGGAGTGCAATACGCTTCAGGTAGTAGCTTACTTTTGTCTACTTAGCTTTTTGTTATTTCTCTATATTTAATCATGAGATACCACAAAGTAATCTAAAACATAATTCACATTCGATTTGCACACCTCATTTACTTTTTAGAGGAATGTGAATGCCTCAACATTGTCACAATGAATCTATGAAACTCTTTTTGTATAATAAACATCCCGCGTCATCCGATTTATCATATTCCGTCTCCCTTGAAGTAATTACCGAATGTCATAATAGATCGCGATATTTCAAACTGCCGGTACTCAATGGACGTTACAGGTTGCACTTAATCACCATTTAATCGCAAGTGGTGTGGTATAAATTTCACTAGTGGCAGTTGGGTAAGGAATACATCAATAAGATGCGATTTTGGTGTTGTCACTTGAAAATATTCAGAGTTTTCCATTGTAAATCCGCCATAACACTGTTTACAATGAAATAGAATGATTGCCCGAGTAAAATGAGGAATTTACTTCTTGGCTAAACAAATTGTCGAGATTAGACTTGTTCCTTAAAGACTAAAATTAATATAATTTCAAAAGCAGCACAAAAACTTTGTTTGACTCTCGTCTCTTACTACTTCTTGAGGAAAGCTATGGCAACTCCATATGAATTTCGCAGTCTTCTAGTTCGTCCCTGGATTAAGTGTATGCGTTGTGTGCTGAAAATAAATTTCTATTCAAAATAAAAATCAATTGGTTCACCCCTAGGCAACTAATCCTAAGCAATCTTGCAAATTATATCTAGAGGCAAGTGTGTACTTAACGTTGGTATAGGATCACGAAGCGTTTAATAAATCAAAGCAATAATTATGAAATCAAGGATACATACATAATGTAGTGTATAACAACATGTCATCAGTGTCGATTGCGAAAATCTTTCAAGGCGTTCAATGATAATTTGGCATATGACAGAATTAAATGCCAGGACTTGAATTTGAATTCTGAAATTTATGACAGAGGCTAATTATAAAAGGGACGTTGCGTTTGTAGTAGCTAATAGACGTGTTTTGTTTTAAAGTCAGTTTTTTTCAATTTTGCACTTTGAAAAGTACATTGCGAATATCATTTTAAGAAATAAAAAAAAAAATTAATTATATTATTTCAATACATATTGAAAAATTTTATTTGAACAAAAAAAAAAAAAACAATTCACTAAAATTCAATGAATTAAGTACTTTACTTTTATACTGAATTTACAATCCCTTTTTGAAAAAAAACTAAATTCAAACGCAATGAAAAAGCACTATAAAAATTTGGGTAATTATTTAGTTTAGGTGCCATACTCCCGATTTTTTTTGAAATTTCAGTATGTTATACAGTTTTTCAGGCTGAAAAAGAATATATATATATATATATATATATATATATATATATATATATATATATATATATATATATATATATATATATATATATATATATATATATAATATATATATATATATATATATATATATATATATATATATATATACATATATATATATATATATATATATATATATATATATATATATATATATATATATATATATATACATATGTTGGGCGCGGAAAACATTCCTTTACATAGTTTTAAAGGTTTGAAAATTGGAAAATGTACACACACACATACTTGATGTTGGAGCGGATTGAGAGTGGGGTGTGGGAAGAAGGGTGCCTTCTAAAGAATAGAAGGGTACCCTTCTATTCTCAAGAGGAGCACCTTTCTATTCTATAGAAGTTCTAAATTTTTAACTAACACCCCCCCCTCTCAATCCTCTCCAACTTCAAGTATGTGTGTTTGTGTGTGTGTATGTATGTACATTTCCCAATTTTCAAACCTTAAAAACTATGTAAAGGAATGTTTTCCGCGCCCAACATATACATATATATATATTTTTTCAGCATGAAAAACTGTATAACATACTGAAATTTCAAAAAAATCGGGAGTATGGCACCTAAACTAAATAATTATCCAAATTTGCTTGAACTCAAAAATTTTATTTATTTTGTTTATGAAGAAAGAAAATTTTTTTTTTAATTACTCACCTCTTTATAATACTACTGTGCGCTCTACAACTGGAGAAGGGCCACTGAAAACTAATTTTTTATTTGTTTTTGCACCTGAACTTTTTATGTAAAGCTAATTCAAATGATTGAGAAATAAAAAACAATACGATTTTCAACTCTAAATAATAAAAATCCCCGTTGGCAGCACCACCCGGAAAGGTATTTTTGTCGTATGTAGTGTAGGGTTTCGAAAAAGAACTTAGGTTGCCTACTACTAGACTTCTTACTACAATTTTTGTGGCACCACATGGGTATTTATTAATATAAAAAGAATCTGCCGACGTTCGTATTTCGAGACCCTTTATAGTGGTGCAAATATGTTGCTAATTAAATTGAGTTGCACACGTATGGATCACATATTGAAAATCGGCGGGTCATAAATTGCTATAAACATATTGTCGCGTGGTATGGTTCGCGGCCAATAATTTTAATGTTCCGGGAAAGTGACAACGCATTGTCTTATAAATTAAATTAAAAGAGTTTATTAAATTACTTAAAAATGCACAATCACTTATTTAATTATTTCACAATTTTAATTTTTACTATTAAAAGTCTAACTTCCACTTGTCCATAAATTTCTATCGCAATTGTCTTCTAAAATCACTTCACAATCAACGAAAATCACTTTTCTATTACTCGATCAATATCGCTTTTCTATTCGCTCCAGACTATCGCAGTTTTTACTATCGCGGTTCTAATGTATGATCCCCGAGTCGTTCAACGCACCTCTCGTACATTGGCAAATGTTCTGCTGAGAGGTATCTGGTATATTCGAGCCGCTTAATGAATGGAGCAGTGACTCACTTTCAAATGTTGATCATGCTTGGTGTGTTCTCGTGGTTTCGAGTAAATTCATTTTGTTGATGTTTTTAATGGCTGTGAAAACAATTGCGACAGTAGCTCGGAGAATCATTTGTACATGTAACACTGCCCCCACCTCAGTTCTTTTCGCCCCGAAAAGATGTGCCGCCAGTTGTAGTCAATTCTCCCTGGATGTACTATGGGGCAAGACAGTCCAGGTGCACGATTTTCATTTTGGCTCTTGGCTTACGGTGTTCCTGTATGCGGTATACGACGTCGTTGATTCGCTTTGTAACTCGGTATGGTCCCTTCCAATTATGCTGCAACTTTGGAGACCTACCCTTTCGCCGTTGCGGGTTATATAGCCACACTAAGTCATCTTTCTGGGAGCCAGTAGAATTAGCCTTTAGATCATACCTGGTCTTCATGCGATCGGTTGCCGATTCGAGGTGTTTTTGCACTGTCCGATGTATCTGGTTCAACCGTTGTCTTAGCTCACTTGCGTACTCCGAGATCGTTTGGGGTTTCTCAGGGGTATCCCGAACTTTATATCAGCTGGCAGACGAATAGTCTTTCCAAAAATGGCTTTGGCTGGGGCTTGGCCCGTCGATGCATGTTCAGCAGCTCTGTACGCCATCAAAAATAGTAGGATGTGTCGGTCCCAGTCCCTTTGGTTCTCGGCAACCATTTTGGCCAAGTGTTTATTGAGAGTGCCATTTAAACGTTCGACGATTCCATCGGATTGGGGATGCAGCGGTGTTGTCCTCGTTTTCCGTATTCCCAGCAGCTCGCACATTTCGCCAAAAACTAGTGACTCAAAATTTCGGCCTTGATCCGAATGTAGTGCGCAAGGTACGCCGTACCTACTGACCTAATTTAATACTAGCTGTTTGGCTACAGTAGTTGCTTCCTGGTTGGGAATGGGGTAGACCTCGGGCCACTTGCTGAAATAATCGGCCACAACCAGCGTATATCAATTTCTCCATTCGGATTCAGGAAAGGGTCCTGCCATGTGAACAGCAATCCTTTCAAACGATACCCCCACGTTGTTGGTTTGCATTTGTCCTCTCAGTCGTCGCTTTGGACCTTTGACAGAAACGCAAATCGTGCATCCTCTACGTCTTCTCGAGCATGGAGCCAGTAAAACCTTTCCCGCAATTTCTCTAAGGTCTTGTTAACGCCAAGGTGGCCTCCCAAGGATCTTTCGTGCACCTCCTTAACCACATCGTGGATTCGGCTTCTGGGAAGTATAGTTTGCATCCTTTAGGAGCTGTCATTAGCCGTTCCCCATTTCCGCTTGAGTATGCCACCCTCTACCTGAAGAGTGTTCCATTTTGCCCAATAGTTTTTCAGGGTTGCACCATGCATTGAAACGTCTTTCCATTCTGGTCGCCCAGTTGTCTCCTTCCATACGAGCAATGGTCTGATGTCTTCATCGGCTACCTGGGCATTTTGAATCTCCTCCGGTGACCAACCTTCATCGAATTCGGTCGTTATCAATCGCAGATCAACGGGCGGTTCCTTTTCCTCAATCCGTCAGCAATGCTTGCCGTTAGCTAGACATGGACGGTGGGATAGAGCGTCAGCATTTCCATGAGCTACACCCTCCCAATGAACAATTTCGTAGTTGTATGACCGCGATCTTTTGATCCATCTCACAACTTGTCGCTTGGGGTTTTTGAAGCTGAGCAGCCATCTCAATGATGCATGGTTCGTTTGAAAAGCAAATTTCTGGCCATACAGGTACTTGTGGAACTGCTTGGTGGCCTCTATTATAGCCAATAGCTCCTTCCTGGTCACGCAGTAGCTCCTCTCACTTTTTGAAAAAACTCGACTGTAATACGAGAGGACTTGTTCTTCGCCATCGATCTGCTGGGAGAGTACAGCTCCAATACCGCCGTTGCTCGCATTGGTGTCAACAATAAACATTTTTCCGGGTTTCGGATATGCCAGCATGGTTGGTTCACATAGCTTCTCCTATAAGATCTCAAAGGCTACCTGGCATTGTTCATTCCAGATATATGGACGATTTTTCTCGGTTCACTGATGTAGACACTTAGTTTTTTGGCAAAGTCTTTGACGAATCTTCGATAGTAGGTTGCAAGACCCAGAAAACTTCGTAGTTTGCGCTTGTTGTTTGGTGTTGGCCAGCTTTTCACGTCTTCAATTTTCTCAGGGTCTGTTTTGATCCCTTCTGCTGATGCAACGTGTCCCAGGTACTTAACTTCAGCTGCGAAAAGGGTACACTTGTTGGGCCTAAGTTTCAAATTTGCCAGTCGCAATCGGGAGAAAACCTCTTCTAAGTTCCACACATGCTCTTCAAACGTTCTCCCGATTACGATGATGTTATTTTGGTACACCAAGCAGGTTTTCCAGGTAAGGCCACGTAGCACGTATTCCATCAGGCGTTCGAAAGTGGCTGGAGCATTGTTAAGCTCAAATGGCATCACCATTAATTGCCGCAATCCAGTCTCGACTGAAAATGTGGTTTTCTCTTGGTCCTTCTTGTCGGTTTCTACCTGCCAGTAGCTACTCTTGAGATCGAGTGTAGAAAACCATTTTGCGTCGGCTAAAGTGTCCATGATGTCATGGATGCGTGGGAGCGGGTAACTATCTTTCTTAGTGACGTCGTTAAGCTGCCTATAGTCGGCACAAAAACAAGTACTACCATCCTTTTTCTTTACTAGTACTACTGGCGCGGCTCATGGACTGACAGAAGACTCGATAACGCCTTGTTTTTCCATGTCCAAGATCAGCGCGCTCACTTCTTCTTATTTGGCTATAGGAAGATGTCTCCGTGCTTGTCAAATTGGCTTGGCTCCCTGGGTATCTATGACGTGAGTTACCATACTCGTTCGGCCTTGGTCATCCGGGCTTGTTGAAAAGATGTCACTGTACTTGGTAACCAGATCAGATGCTCGATTGATTAGCTGCACTGGCAATTTGACCTGCTTCAATATTGCAGACGTGGATTCCCGGGGTTAGTCTGTGTTTTGCCTCTTTTTCCGTCGAATATTGGTGCTTTCACATTTCTGGATGAGCTTTGTGCTGCGGTTGTAAGCGGGGCTGGTGAGGTGGTTACTACTGCCTTTGCTGCTTCCAATTCCTTTTTCATGTTTTCCATCTCATGGTTGATTCTCTCCTCGACCTGGCTGACCTTTTCCTCGACCTGATAAACCTTTTCCTCGACCTGGTCAACCTTTTCCTCGTGTGTTCAGATGACAGAGCTCCGCTTGTATTTCGGTTGACTGTTTTTCCAGCTTCTGTGTGATGCCTGCCTTGATTTCGATTGCTTGTTGGTCCAGCTTCGCAGTTAAATTAGATGACTGTTGTCGCAGCTCTTGCTGCATAAGCATCAACATTTGCATCAGCGCATTTTCTCGTTCCTTTGGTTTTGGTGTTTCTGCTTCACCACCTTCTGCGCCTTTTTCTGCATCTGAGGGCTCACCTGAATCTAGATACGCGCCTCCTGATTCAATTGCGTCACGCAAGCCTGCAATCAGTGTGGCCTTTGTACCTTGCGTAGCCAGGTTTCGCTGTTCCAACTCCTCCTTCAGCTCCGACATTGTCAATGCATTAATTTTTAAGTTTAAGCTTCGTGTCATTTTTATTGTTTCGTTAAATTTTACTATTGTGCACTATTAAAATGTTCGGATTTTCACTTTCAAAGTTTTTTTTCTTCTCACTTCTTGACACTACTGTCGCGTGTTATGGTTCGTGGCCAATAATTTTAATGTTCCGGGAAAGTGAAAACGCAATGTCTTTTAAATTTAATTAAAAGAGTTTATTTAATTACTTTTCACTATTAAAATATTGGCAAATGTTCTGCCGAGAGGTATCTGGTATATTCGAGCAGCTTAATGAATGGAGCAGTGACTCACTTTCAAATGTTGATCATGCTTGGTGTGTTCTCGTGGTTTCGAGTAAATTCATTTTGTTGATGTTCTTAATGGTTGTGAAAACAATTGCGACAGTAGCTCGCAGAATTATTTATACATGTAACAATATAAATACAGGTTTCGCCCTTCGCACATTTGCTGCTTACACATTTCATAGTGGTTACCACACAAAGGTGATAACGTGTCGGCTTAAATAGCTCAAATAGTTAATTTCAAAAGATTTCCATAAAAGTTTAATCAGCATTTGCCTTGCCATTGAAATATACATTTTCAATTCTTTTCTGAACCATCAGGGGCCATCATTTTGAATTTTTATTGAAAACGGCTGCTAAAAATATTCAGCTGTTAATTTTCGGATTTTTCATTTGTCATCCAATTTGCATAATTAAATTAAATTAACTTGCCTTAATAACTTATAATTTTAAATTTTATCGGAAACTGTTGAGAAACTTGGCTGCTAGAGGGCTACAGAAAAAATTTTTTTTTTATGTCACCCCCTGTATGGGGAGACCCTCCTTAAATACCTTAAAATATTTTCTTGCACTGCAAGTTTTAAGAGGCACCGATTTTGACCTATGTATAAAATTTGTGGCCGACTTAAATCCCGTGAATTAAGACGTGCACAATGCAATCGTTAAACTCACTTAATGTTGTAAATAACAATTTAACGCAAAAATCTAAATATATAACAGTTCGTTAAATGAAAGTAAACTTGTCTGCATCGCGACCAAAAACCAAAGAGAACAGCCCATGAAAAGTCTTCTTGTTGCTAGCTGATTGGTTGCCATATGTGTGAAGTCAACCTTTCTCGAGATGATGTCAGTGCCACTCAATGGTGGAAATAGTTTTTATGATTGCCACAGTACCCCCTTTCCAGAATGGACGTCAAGTTGATGTTGGCTTTGACGTCCGACTGTCCGTTTTGAGGGGGAATTTCATGATGTTGTTCGTTGTCATCTTTTGTAGTATACGCTGGTTTGAGTCGTTCGGTTGAGACAGTCGCATCTTGCCCCTTTATCTTAATAATGAAGACGTGATCGTTGATTCGTTTAATCACCTCGTGTGGTCCTGTGTATGGTTGCTCTAACGGCTGTCTGACTGCATCGACTCACAGGAAGACATGAGTACAAGTCTAAAATTACTTGTATTTTATGTGTTGAGCTGTTGGTGTCGGTCGAAGGAGTCGGATGTGCCCACGAAATTTTTCGACAAAAAAGGGTGGGATCGGCTGGCATGTCCTCGTTTGTAAAAAAAATCGCCCGGAACACGTAGCTGTTCACCGTAAAGTAATTCAGCATTTGAAGCTCCCAAGTCCTCCTTGAGTGACGTTCGCAATCCTAGTAGAACAGTTGGAAGTAGTTCTATCCAGGATGTTGGTTGACTGCACATAAGAGCTGATTTGAAGGTTCGATGCCATCGCTCAATCGCACCATTGGACGCAGGATGATAGGGTGTTGTTCTAATTCGTCTCGTTCCGGTTAGATTGGTGAGGGCTCGAAAAAATGCGCTCTCAAATTGAGCGCCTTGGTCGGTTGTTAACGTTTTGGGAGTTCCAAAACGCTCAACCCAGGTATTGCAAAAAGCGTTGGCGACTGTGTCCGCAGTCATGTCTGGCATGGGAAATGCTTCTGGCCACCGTGAAAACCTGTCTATCATGGTAAGACAGTATCGATACCCGCCCACCAATGGCAGAATGACAATGTCGATGTGTAGATGATCGAATCTTTCGTTCGGTACGTTTATTGAGATGGGCTGGTTCCTGTTGTGTCGTTGGATTTTCGAGCATTGACAGGAGATACAGTTGCGGGTCCATCGTATCGTGTCCTTCTGAATGCTGAGCCATACGTTCTTTTGGCGCAGCTGGTGAAGGGTGGCCTTTCCGACCGGGTGAGCGAGTCCGTGAACTAAAGCAAAAGGCTGTTGATGAAGTTCCGGTGAGACGTAAGGACGAATGTGTCCCGTTGAAGTATCGCAGTAAACTGTTGCAGTACCGATAGATAGCTTTTGTAGTGGTAATCCCGTGTTGTTGCTGTTGTCTAGGAGCACACGAAACTCGTCGTCTTCTTGTTGAGCCTCAGCTAGTTGAGTTGGGTCTGAGGTGAATGGCACGTTGATTGTATTAATTCTGGAGAAGGCGTCGCCTACCAGATTCTCTGAGCCGGAAAAGTGGACGATGAAGTCCAACTATCTCAATTGTCTCGGATTGGCTTTGTCAAGACTTTAAGCGAATGTGTATGTTAAAGGCTTGTGGTCGGTTCTGGTAATAAATATACCTAAAAAACTTGATTGCGGCATAAATAACTAGTAGTTCGCGATCATACGCGCTGTATCTAGCTTCCGTTGGGCTCAGCTTACGAGAGAAGAAGCCGCCAAGTGGATGCCAATGTTCGCCATCGTGCTGTTCCAAGGCTGCTCCGATAGCAATGTCAGATGCGTGAGTGACAAGTTGAAGTTGTGCCTTGTGATCTGGATGGATGAGTAAGGCTGCAGTTGCAAGGTCGCGTTTGCACATTTGGAAATCTGATTCCGTTTGTGGTGTCCAAGGAACTTTGCGATTATCATTTCTCTTGCCATTGCCTAAGAAAGCGTTCAACGATGCCTGATGGTGGGCTGAGTGTTTAAGACAACGTGTATAGAAGTTGTAGGCCCCAAAAAATCGACGCAGCTCGACAATGGTCTCAGGTTGCTTGAAGTTAAGCAGCGCAGTGATTCGCTTTTGTGTTGGCTGTGAACCGTTTTTGTTGATCGTGTAGCCCAAATACTCTTTCTCCGTTTTACCGAAAGCACACTTATCAATGTTAATATGCAAGCTATGTTGCTCAAGTCGTTGACGGACAATGTTGAGGGGTTCTCGATGATGGTTAGCATTGTCTGACATGATGATGATATCGTCTATATAGCAGAAGACGAATTCCAGTCTGTAGAGGATGTTGTTCATGTGCCGTTGAAAAGTTTATGTGGTATTTCTAAGACCGAAAGGCATGACCAAATATTCAAACAAACCGAATGGTGTAACGGCTGTCTTTTTTATGTCGGCTTTGGAAATCGGGATCTGATGGTACGCCCGTTCTAGGTCCAACTTCAAAAATATAGTTTTACCGTGAAGTCGGTCAGCCACGTCGTGGATATGTGCAATTGGATATCGATCCGGTACTGTCTGAGCGTTAAGTTTGCGATAATCACTGAAAACCCTCCGGCCTCCGAATTTTTTGGCCACCATATGGATGGGACTGGCCCAAGGACTACTCGATGTATGGCAAATACACATTTTAAGCATCCGATCAAATTCTGCTCGTGCTGCTTTCAGTTTTTCGCCTGTCAGACGTCGAGACCGTTGAAAAACTGGTGGTCCAGTTGTTTCAATGAAATGTGCCATTTAGTTAGCTGGTGCTGATTGGTGTATGGTTGTTGCTGTTGAGGACGTGTCGTGAGTCGTAGGCTGAATCATAGTTGCCGTTGTGGTTGCCTTTGCATGTGTCGTGGTCACCCCGATAACACAAACCAGAGTGGTTTGTCACGGGCTGGAGCACATTGAATTGTCATCTAATAGCCTTCTGTTTTTTAAATCGATCAAAAGCCTGTAATGTGTTAAGAAGTCCGCCCCGATAATTGGTGTAGAGACATTTGCTACAATAAAATTCCATACAAATATACGCTTGAAACCTAAGTGTATCTTCAAGGGTCGTTTACCATACGTGGTAATTGTGGTGTTGTTGGCGGCATATAATGTTAGCATTTGCGGCTGTTGAAGTTGAAGTTGAGCGAAGCGTTTAGGCAGAATCGAGAAGGACGATCCGGAGTCGATTAGGAAATTTAAGTGTGACTGCTGATCGGCTATTTGTAGTCTGAATTCCAGAATTTCATCTACGGTGTCTACCACTTCGGTGATAGAAGGCAACTGTCTCAGTTTTCCTGATGCTGATTTGCTTGAAACGAGCAAGGCTCCGAGCACCACTTCGCCTTTACGCTAAATCTTTTATGGTAATTGCAAGCCTAGCTATTAGTTGAAGTGCGGTGGCCTCTTGCACCACCTGTCGAACTGTGCAAATCAGAGGGATTGAAATTGTTTGTTGATTTTGTCATCTGAATGACAACAGTTTTAAGCTGAGGCTCGATTTTTTCAAGCCGTTTGTTGAGTTTCGACGTATCAGGTGCGCTTGCCTGTAGTGGAGTGGCCTCTGTAGCCAAAACGTAAGCCGGAACACCGTTTTCCACTATGCGGTCTGCTATTTTTGCGAGTTTGTAGAGTTCGGGGTCCTCGCTAGCAGCCAGAACGCACCTGATCTTCACTGGTAGTCGTTTCATCCACAATGTTTTGACAATGTCCTCAGACAAATCCAAAGGTGCAAAATTTTGCATATCTCGAAGTAGTTGTGACGGTTATTTTCCGTGTAGGTCTGCTCCTGTGAGCAACCGATTTAGCTGTCACTCCTTAGATTCGGGGAATCTGGTGGCAAGATGCCGTTTGCGCGTACCGTATTTGTTCGTGACTGGATCGTGAACGGATAATGTCAGATAATTGCTGCAGGATATCGATGTCCAAAGCAGCGATAATCGTGTAATAACGAGCGTTGTCAGACGTTATTTTATTGGTGAAAAATTGCGCCTCCGCCTGTACAAACCAAAGTGTCGCCAAAATGATGGCAATTTCACGTCTTTGAAAATATCTCATCAAGACCTTTAATTTGAAACCCATATCGATTACCTTTGGTAAATAAAATTTTTTCAAGGGTGTGGATCACCCTTAAATCTTATGAAAATTATGTTTTACTGCAATTTTCAAGAGGGCATCACTTTTGGCTTACCCACCAAATTTTACATTTCTAGCTTATGTGACTTACAAGAAAACTTGCTGTCACATACGGAGGGACGGATAGACGAAGAGATGGATAGACAGGTCATGACTTTAGACGGGCATTGTAAAAAAAATGTTTTACAATCCTTCACCCAAAACAACTATTAAACTTCTTGTAAAAAGTAAAAAAAAATCTTTTCAATCAAGTTTCGCTGGATCATATTTACAGTCTGTTAAGTAAGAGCATGTCCAGCATAACAGTTTATCTAACAACAGTTTTTGACTACATTAAATACATTCTGAGGTAACGCGTTTTCAGTTTAATAGTGAGTCCAATCACCACCAGCACAAATTATTGCTTGGCATCTCCGAGGCATACTTTCCTCTAAATTTTCGGCGTATTCGAGGGGAAGCGCCTTCCAAATGAGTCGAATTTGTCGGGAGAGCTGCTTCAAAGTTCAAACACGTTTTCGACGCAGCTTCTGTTTGATGTAGGCCCAGGCGTTTTCGATAGGATTCGCATCAGGCGATTACGAAGGCCAATCAAGTGTCACAATGCATTTTTCCCGTTTGGCTACGTGAAGTTCAGACAAGAGTGGTTTTTAAACGGTACTCCGCCATTTTACATTGTTTGCCCACAGATGCTTCCGAATGGCGAGATGTGATAACTCGAAACCTTTTTGCTTCAATTTTGCTTTCTTTGGCGTTAAAACACGCCAGGATTGCGCGAAAAAAAAGCCCCGGTTCGCTTTTCGTCCTTTTTGGTCACTTTTCCTACTGAACCACAATTTCGAAGGTCAACAACGGTTTTTGACACTTTAATTCATTGAACCTACTTCTTGACAAAGGAAACAGACTTTTCAATGTATTTAGCCAGTAGTAACATTTTTTCTACTACCAATTATTCATTATATCCTACTTGCTCAAAAAATTGTGAATGCTTTCATTGAAGTGAGTGGCATTATATTTGGTTTGAAGAGAAAAGAATCGTTTGGTTGTGATGAATTTCTGAACTTTGTTATCAGAAAGTGTTTTAAATCTCTCTGTCAGCCTCTTATTTAACTGCTAATACTTGCTATCTTCTTCTTCTTCTTTGTAACGCTATAGCCCCTCTCGAGCCTTCACTTCCTGCAAGAAGCACCTCCAACTGTCATCTAGTTTTGAAACCCGAGCAGTAATGAAATGTATTTGTCAATCAGCATTTTTTCGGTTCTACTGGCCTAAGCCCTTCAGCCCTTCCAACGAATACCTTTTTGGGTATCCATTGTTCGTCCATACGATTTATGTGGCCGGCCTATTATAGCTTTTACAATGTTACAATCGTTGAGACCTTCGGCTCGTTAAAAATTACATACAGTTCACGGTTCTATCGAACTCGCCATTGGTCCCCGTCTAGGTTCGCTCAAATTATTCGCATCAGGATCTGCCCCTCAATGGCATTCAATATGTCCAATGCTTGGGTTAGGGCCCATGGTTCACAACCATAGCACAGGTCTTATCATCGATTTGTATACTCGAAGCTTTGTTTTCCTGTGTATACAGCTGCTCTCCAAACTCTTCAAAAGCGAGCTGTATTCTTCGGCGAATTTTGCCTCTTTCATGATCGGTTCTCATTATTTTGGTACAAATTTGCCCACATTTTAAATATTTGCCAATTGAAATATTTGTGTATTCGAGGTATTCTTCCCCGACCGCGTCACGAACTTTGTTTCATTTGCATTGGGGTGTCTCCCTACTATTCTTGCTTCACTGCCAAGTTTAAAAAACGTACTTTGGCAGTTATTAATGATCAGGACAAAATGTTGATGTTCTTTGCAGAGGCTCCCACTTGCCTTGACTTTATTTTGGGCCTTGATGATGTAATGAACATCATCCAGAGTTCGTGGGGCCAATGGAAGCTCTCTGAGAATACTGTAGGCTCCAATGCTTTGAAGCTGTTCAGGAGATTAAGGAGGTCCTTAAAATATGATGCCCATCTTTCCTTGATCCTATTTTCATCAGCAATGATGTCGCCGATGTTCTCACGGCAGAGCGTAGTCTTGGGCTGATAACCTCGTTTCAGGCTTTTCACTATTTTTTAGGCTTGTCTTGTTGCTTACTAGACTCACATCGATGTTTTTCAGTTGGTCACCATAGTTTTTCTCTTTTTAAGTTCTATTTTAATTATCTTATTTTCTACTCCTCTGAGATTTTCTTAATATTCTCTCTTTGCACTGGTTTCCCTGTGTAAATAATCTTTCCACGGTTGATTCTTTTCGTCCAACGCATTCTGACACTCATTATCGAACCAATCATTTCTTTTACACTGGGCAACAATAGGGTCTTCTAACCAATATCCTGATACCACCTTCCCCATCAGCGTTTACCCTATCCTTAATGTCATGGAGTGCCATGAATTGAGGTGGGTCTCAGTGAGAAGGATTATGTCAGGTTTTTGCTTGACAAGGAATTACAAGAGACAGTCGCGTCGATGTATAGTAACTGTTTGCGCCAGGACTCTTTTGTCCCGAACTTTGATTTCATCATTTTTATTTTTTCGATTAAATAGTTAACAGCTAGCTATGATACAGACCAACCAACAATTGAACAATGAATAAACTTTTATTTCAAATGAATGAAATGAATGAAAAATGGGTTACTCGGGTGATTAAAATGAAATGTGGTATTCAAAACATATAGTATTTTCACTTTGTGGCGAATTGAATTTGAATCCGGTGAATTGAGTTAAAATGATCGATCAATTGATAAATCAACCAAATAAATCGAATTAATTACGAATGGGCTTATTATTACAGTGCTAATTAACGTTAAATAACTATGTTAGTTGATTGAAGCGTTGATGTTGCCGGATCAGGCCATGATGCCCACTCAAGGGTGTCAGGAACTCAGCATTCACCCCCCCTTTCAACGGTCCGTTCAACCTCTTCCAAGGTGTGCGGTAGGCTGTAGCGTCTAGGTAACGGCACTTGTGGTTGGACATGCAGGTTGGATTGTTATTTGCAGGGACGCCAGCGTAGATCACCAGTATGACAAATTCGAGAATGCCCGGGTAGCCGATGGTGTACTGGTGGATGTCGTGGTTGGTCACTTGATCGGTTCACGAAACACCTTGCGCTTGTAGTTGCCGTCGCAGGTCCTCCACTTCAGATGCAGACTCAGTGAAATGAATGGAGTCGATGAGAGTCCACAAGGTTCGTCCTGTTCTGTAGAACAGCCAATTCCCGCCAATACGGTCCCAAATTGTAATAAATGATAAGTAGACTTGACCTAATGGTTGAAAATACGGACTCGTATGGGTTCTGGTTGTTGAGCCTTGTGTTGGAGAGGTGTGCACTATGGGAGCTAGCAGGCATATCAAGAGGAGCGACACAATTGACTTGCCAGCTCGCACCAATCGCCACATTGTCCTCGGGATGTCATAGCCGCTGATCTGCGACCCTTCTTTCGTTAAGTAGAGAGATCTTGCTGGTGATAGTTCTTCGTTAGACTGTGCGTCGCAGTGTACTGATAATGGGGCCAATTTGTATATTGGCCTTTTCAAAGTACCGGAGGCGGCTTTGATATCAGCAACTCGCACGAAACCATCGGTGCCTTCGTATGTTTTGATAATTCGCGCCAGCGGCCACTTCATCGATGGGGTGTTATCTTTGCTTATGATGACCACTGTTCACGGGATCGCATAGGGTGTGAGTGTCTCCACACACGATGCTGCAACTGCGCGAAGTACTCATGTGACCATCATCTCCAGAATTCGAGTTTGAGGCGATGGATTAGCTTCCACCGGGCATGGAGACCTCCGGTGACTGGCTCCGCGCGACAGTCCACCATGGCTGTGAGGCTGCCAAATCGTTGGGATCATTTGACATCGGAGTCAGTGGTCTAGAATTGAGGATAGCCTTGACCTCAACCACCATGTAATGCAGCTCCTCGTAGGTGAGAACTGCCAACGAAATGCCCCGACGATTAAATTTTTGGCTGTTTTGACTGCTGCCTCCCACAAGCTGCCAAAATGAGGCACGCGTGGAGGGATGAAATAGAAATCGATTCCCCGGCTGGAGCACGCCGTTGTTACTTCTTGACGTGCTTCGTTGGAATGTAATGAGGACGACAATTATGATATATGGTTGTGAGCCCCCACAACGTTGGTAGCGTTGTCGCAAAAAAGGTTTTGGCAGGATCCTCGTCGTCCAATGAAACGTTTTAAAGCACAGAGGTGTGCCTCTGTGCTTAGATCGTTGACAAGCTCCAGATGGACGGCCATTGTAGCGAAACAGCAAAATTTGGCTAGGTACCCTTTTTGCGGTCGGGTACTTCTACCTTGGTAATGGATCATCATAGGCCCACAGAAATCCACGCCGGAGTTGAAAAACGGACGGGCTGGCTGAATACGTGCACTTGACAGGTTTCCCGTGACTTGTGAAAACAGCTTAGTCTTGACTCGGGTGCACCACACGCACCGTTGAAGACCGATCTTGCGAGTTGTTTTCCTCAAATTGGCCACAACCGCTGTCTAGTGGTAGCGAGCAGTGCTTGCGCATCTAGATAGCAGTGGTCGCGATGGATGTCCATCATCAGCAGTCTGGTGAATGGATGTTTGAACGGTAATAAAATGGGATGTTAGGCGTTGAACGTGATCTTGGCAGCCTCCAGCCTCCCACCGACCCAGACTATGCCCTCTGGATCCAAGAATGGCACCAGTCCCACTAACAGACCGTGCTTGGAGACTTGCCTCCCCGACCTGATGTCCAGAAGATCTCAACTAAAAGTATGTGATTATACATACCTCACGATGATCTCCAGGGCTGTGGATAATTCATCACTTGTGGGCGCTTGGTTTGTCAGCTGGGATTGCTTGATTGCGGGCTTGAGACCACAGATAAACTGCATCATCTAGGGCACTATGTGCTGCTGTCTCTTGAAGGAAGTCCCGTGTTGGATCTGTGAAGTCCCTCCTCTAAGTTGTCTGCCCCGGTCATTATGTCGTCGATATAGCATTCCTTCTCCAACGCGTTGCTGCCCAGAGGACCCTTCTGCTGGTTTTCTTGTACTAGAACTTGCAAACAATTTGTAGCTGGATACGGGGCACACGTTGTGCCGTAAGTTACTTTTTCAACTAATAGTATCGCACTAGTTGCATTGAACTAATTCGACAAATCAAGCCATGTTACCAACGGACTTCAGGATGGAGCATTATCTGCCGATACATTTTCTCGATGTCGGCGGTGAATACGAAACAAGGCATTCTGAAACGCAGGAATATCGAAAATAGGTCATCCTGAATAGTAGGCCCTGTATGAAGGACATCATGCAACGAAACATTTGGGGTCGTCTTACTGGGTGGTCAGGCGTTAGGACACAATGAAGGAAGTATCGTCATTCCTCCCGCTTCTGCGTCGTCACCTCCTCCATATGCCCAAGCCGAATATAATCCTTCGTGAAGGCCTCGTATGGAAGTCTTAGATCATGGTTCCTCTCCAGTCAACGCTCCAAGGTAATGAATCTGCGAGTGACCACCACTTGGAAATCACCTAACGTCTCAGGATCCTTGTTGAATGGGAGTTTAACCAAGAAATGGCCATCGGAACATCTTGTCATTGTCTGATAGAATTGGTTCTCGCAAGCCTTTTCAGCTAAAGTAGGCTTGTGCTGCGGATCCTGCACTCCCTCGACTGGAAAATGTGGGCCCAACTTTATTTATCTAATGGCTAAGACCTCGTAAAAGTGTTCGACACTCAGCAATATGTCGATGGGCTCCGTTCGCTGGATGTCTGGATCTGCCAGTTTTGAGACGGTTGTGGTGATATAATTTTGTCCATGATGTAGGCTTCCAACTGCGTTGCATATCCTGATAATACGGATCTTAGGCCGAGGTTTATTTTAAAGTATGCCTTCTCAGTACTACCGCCTACCCTTTCAATGAGGGCAAGGTGTGGTGTTGATGATAAACCCAATTTTATGATGATTCTTTTGGTGACTCGTATCTTCCCATCGTAACCATTGCCTTCCCATCGCTGGTACCCAGAAGTACATGTCCTTGGGGTCGGGGCTCCATCAGAGTCGTTAAAGCGAGCGATGGCGATTCTGCATATGTTTGTGGTTTCGAGTCTTGATTTGGTGTTGTTGTGCACGAGGATATCGTCTTGGCCTGTTTGGGCTTGTTGTCTCCAGGCAGATTTTACAGGGTTTTGTGATTCTTAGAACACTGCTTGCAACTTCTGGCCACGTAGCTGGAAGCCTGATGTCCTTCTCAAAGGTAATTCACGCACAGCAGTAATCCTGAGGAAATCCGGGCAGTAGTAAAGCGGGTGATCCTAAGCATACATTAAACACCGGGAAGCTATCGTGGTGGCCATGGTCGACTGGTGGTTTTCCTACGGTTAATCTTCGGTTCCTTTTTTTTATGGCCGAGGGTTTCGAGGGCCTGGAAAAGCGTTTGCATGAAGTCAAACAAACTCTTCAAGAGTGGTAGCTCGCGCGGGTTGGATAACGATTGTTCGTATTATGTGTGAGTCGCTGGATCGAATTTCCGGATTAGCACATGTAGCAGTGACAGATCCCAGCCCCTTGTGGACATTTGCAGGTTCTCCAGGCCTCCAGGCTTCAATTCATCAATTTCTTGATGAGCGTCACTACCAATAGTCACCGGTTGTCGTACCTTTTCTTCAAAGTTGCCCAAGCTGCCTCGTAGTTGTCACCCGACAATTTAAAATTTTGAACCAAAAGCTCCGCTTCTCGGGTGAGGGCGGCCATGAGGTACCATAGCTTCTGGCACTTGGACATCGGCACCATTTGCAGGAACAAGTCGTGGAATTGTTGCCAATGTGAATAGTTCTCATCAAAGGTGAGGAGTTTGATTTTCGGCAGAGGCATGGTAAGAGGAGTCGCAGGCAGAGTCGCTGAGGCAGGTGTGGTGCTGAGTTCATCCAGTTCCAATTCCAGACGTGTGACCTGATCTTGGGTAAGCTCTTCCAAATGAGTGTGCTTTTGCACGTTAAAACCATACGCTTCAGGATCGTCATGGGTCTTGACGATCTGCAGGTGATATTCATTCAGCTGTTGCCAACCTCGTTGGGGAGTCATAAATTTACTCCTGCACCAGATCCGAATGGCCTCCTTCTGATCCAAATAGCCAATGATCCTCCTCAACGAGCCTGCCGTGACTTTGTAACGACGCAGTATCCTGACCTCACTGGCATCTCTCAGTGCTGAGGCTTCTGCAGTGTTGTCCTTGTTCTCGCTATCCTGAATTTCGAGCTCTTTTGGTGACTTTACCTTGGTTGGCATGTCCATGTGTGCTTTGGCACGCATTTGATCGCAGAAGTGCTGCTGGTGACGGAGGTAGTTCCCTTTGGTAGTGTTGGGTAAAATACTCGTGCGACTGAGCGACCTCTGGTTGGGATCAGATGTGACTATCGCCTAATTCAAAATCCTCTCACGCGGCCTCCAGTCACTGCAGTAGCTCCGCATAATACCTGGCTTCCTGCTTCCTTGAGGGCGATTCCTGCTTGTAGTTTGAAATGACGCTTTCAACGATTCGAGTCTATCCTTTTAGGTCCTCGATCAGGCAATCCACATTCGCAATCGCGTAGAAAGTCGGAAAGCGGCCGAAATCAGAAAGCGCGGATATACCACGACACTACATAAAACCTAACACAGCATTTCACAACCTGCCCAGCGGGGAAACACAATTATTTAGTTATGTACACCAAAATAAATACCAAGTGAATCTCGCCGGGGCCTCCAAATGTTTGACCGGGACTCTTAAGTCCCAAACTTTGATTTTATTTTATTTTTTTTTAATACATTTATTCTTAATAAATGTTCAGCAGCTGTGATATAGACCAGCCAACAATTGTGCAATGAATAGTCTTTTGTTTCAAAGTTTTGACAAATTAAAAAATGAATGAAAAATGGGTTACCCGATTGATTAAAATAAAATGTGGTATTCGAAACTTAAAGTAATTTCGCTTTGTGGCGAATTGAATTTGAATTTGGTGAATTAAATTAAAATGATCAATCAATTGATAAATCAATCAAATAAATCGAATTAATTACGAATGGGCTAATTATTATAGTGCTAATTAACCTTAAATAACTACGTAAGTTGATTGAAGCGTTGATGTTGTCGGATCAGGCCATGATGGGTGCTCAAGGGTGTCAGGAACTCAATACATATCTTATTTGATATAATTGAATTAAGTATCGAACATTTTTCCAGTTGGTTGTCTCTTAGTCGAGAATTATTTAATCAGAATATTAATCTAGAAAACACAAATGTATACATTCTTAGGGTTTTGTAAAATAATTTTACAAAATCCTTCTAAAATCGCGTCCTGTCTGTCCATCTGTCCGTCCGTCCGTCCGTCCGTCCGTCCGTCCGTGTGTCACAGCAGTTTTTCTCGGAAACTACTTAAGCTAGAAGCATCAAATTTTGTATGTAGGTGTAAAGTGGTGTTTTCTTCAAAGTTCAACTACAAAAAAATTTTGTAAGGTATTTAAGGGGGGTCTCCCCATGTAGGGAAGTGACCCCCCGATAAAAAAAATTTCATTGAAGGTAGCCAATATGGGTATTAAATGAAAGGTCTTGATAAGAACTTTTCAAAACAGGTCTTAGTTTGGCAAAGTTTGCGTCGAGGGGCGCACAGGGAGGGGAAATACACGAAAAATTTGTGTCCCCCCCCCCCTCGCGATTGGATACCTGTGATCCGAAAAATCTGAAAAAAATCAGGAATGTAGGCCTTGATGAGTACAACAACAAGAAATACGTGAGAAGTCACAATTCACTTAACTTTGTTAGTAATAGTATGATTTATCGATTTTATGTTTTCTTGAATAAAATTTAACGGTGCCTTTAAATTCAAATCAATTCAGTACACAGATGACTATTTATAAGATTAATCCACCCTGCAAGTTTCATATAGATTGAATTATATTTAGCGAAGTTATAGCGGTTTGAATTTCCCTGTATTACTATGGAACAACATGCGCTGCATGTATTACTATGGCGCTTTTGACCGATTCAGACACTACAGTTTTGCTAGGATTTGCATGAAAATTTCAGGAATGATAGGTATCATGACTATCTTTGAGAATCGTTCAGCTAGTGGTATCAGTAATCGTCAAACAAAATAGTGGCTGTTTTAAATGCGAAGATTGAATAATTTTGAGTTATTTTTTCCCAACTTCAACGTTTAAGGTGCATGCTTTGAACACTTGATTCAATTTAATGAATGACTGAAGATGAGTACCTAGAATTAATACTCATAAATGAAAGAAGTCAAGGAGGCGGGAGAGAGCTCCTAGCAAAAGGGCTTTGTAACAACTCTAGGATTCGAAAAAATTGGCCATTAGTCGATGATTACAGTACACGAGAGTGGCCCCTGAAAAAAAAAAATTCATCGAACGTAGCCGATATGAGTATGAAATGAAAGTGTTCATGGGAGCTTTTCAAAACATTACTTAAACTGTCAGTTTTTGCTTCAGTGGGGCACAGGGGGGAAATACATGAAAAATGTGGTTTCCTCCCTCACGAATGGACATCTGAAATAATTATCAAGGGAGATATTTATGAGTATAACAATAACAAAAACCTCAGAAGTCTAAATTCGTTCAACTTTTGTTGATAATAGGATGATCTTTGAATTTCCTATTTTCTCCAATAAAATCTTCATTGACATGCTTCTTGACTTTATTCAATCTGGTGACTGCATTTTGAAAATTGAATACAAAACCCTTCTGACATGAGCGTAGGTCTGTTTACCCAACTTGTTTCTATTAAATATTTGTGTATTGATAATTCTCTACTACTTACGCTGTCAATATCAGATCCTTGCATTGTTTTTCTCTATCAGCGACCACTATTTCGCTTTTGATCGTGGTTAAGAATTCCTATACATCATTACACATTATTTTCAATTGCAATTGTGAGTTTCTACCAGCAAAAGAATTTTTACTAAGACTTATTCATTTCGCATCCTGTCAGTCCGTCCGTCCCTGCATCACAGCAAGTTTCGTCATGAACAATAGCAAGTAGAAAGCTTAAACTTTGTGAAAAGGTCAGAAGTGGTGGTCTCTCAAAGGCTTAGGTCTTATCAAACATTTCGAAACTTTTTAAGAGGCTATACATTTTTTCAAATCAAAGGTAATTGAATGGGGTATCAAATGAAAGATTTTGATCAGAACTTCCAGAATCTGAAACAAAAAAGTCATTTTGTGCATCTGGGGGTCCAAAGGAAGGCAAAATCTACGAAAAATGTGTGTCGAAAAATCAGCAAAAAATCATGGGGGTAGGTCTTTATGAGTACAAGGGCAACAAATGCCTCAGAAATCAAAATTGAACTTTTTTAATAATAATAGCATGATTTGTAAATTCTACTTTGTCTCCAATAAAATCAAAACGGTACTCTTAAACTTCTTAAAGTTTTACAGTTATGTAAATAGGTTCTTATGCTCGCGAAGTTTCATGGAAATCAGATCATAATCAAATGAGTTATAGGCATTTCAATTGTATGGAATTGTACATATTGCTGGTGCTTTTGTTTTCTTCGGATCATCATGAAAATTTAAGGAATAGTGTTTAATTTGAATATGTTCAGTTGGCCGAGCAACCAGAAAATTATTTGAGCTGGAGCAAAACGGTGCCTGTTAGGAGCACTCTCCTGCCTTCTCAACTTGTTTACACTTGTCTATTTTATTTTTTTGAATTATCTCTATATCAAGCTTAAAAGCTTTATGTTATGTTAGTAAATTTTTGTTTCATTTGATTACAATAAACCAATTAAGCGCTGGTGTACGCTTAACATTTCATGTTTTAATAATATTGTATTAGCTACGACCAGATTTTATTTACGTATGTTTAGTTACTAGATAGTTAGTGTCGCTGTCAATAGTATGTCTCATTTCTTTCTTGCATATTCATCTATGTATACCGACAGAGGAAAGATATTCCCTGATTCTTTGATATGCTGTAAACTAATTGCGATAATTCTGGGCACTTTTCGCTATGATTTTAGGAGGAGGTATGAGTCTGACCTGAATTAATTTATTAATTTGGATGGAGGAACCCAAGCAACTTATTTTCTATTATTAAACCTGAGAAATGAAAATTCCAGCGTAAATTCATTTGTAGTATTTTAAGAAGGAATACAATGTATTTTCTGTTTAATGTTTTGTGTCGAGAATATTATATGTACTAATCAAATTATATATTAGTACATAAATGAGTCAAGTATACGCGAACTTCTAATTGCCCGAGGAATATGACAAGCGATTTTTGCCCTCCAAAAGTTCTATCAATAAGTTTCTCTGTGCAAATCCATGTCTATATTAATGTGGCCTAGATGAATGATTTCTGAGCAATAACAAATCTCTCTCTATTCGAGCTTATAAAACAGTAAAATCAAATTTCATGCAAATTTGCTTTGCATATTTAGTCAATTTCTTATGAAAAGCATAATAAAACCAGCTCGTAAAATTCTTGTTGTTTGCAGCTCCCACAGTTGATTTAAAGTTAAATACAAACGTATTTATAATGAAGATGTTAATATATGTATAACTCATGAATAAATATTACTAAGTTTCTTAATCTACTCGAATTGATTAATAGACTTCCATAGAAAAGAAAATATCTTATTCATATGAAGAAATATTTTTGGCCTTTATGTTTGTTTACGTATAACTTTTCAAGGATAGATAAAGAATTCTGTTTTCAAGAAATTATTGAACTTACTTATCATTACGTCCCATTCGAAGGACGAGTAAATCGTTAGGTACCTATTTTTGCTTACCAGGAACTAATTTGCGCATGAATCCGTTATTGAGGATGCATATGAAAGGCAACTTGTTGTCGTATAAAACATATGTTTTTCGCAGTAATTTTATTATAGCTATGCAAATATGAATGTTACCATGAAGCAAAATGTAAATTCAGAAAAACACTACATTTCTCATGTTTTGCGTTAAGCTAGCCGTTACTGTTAAATAAAGATAGAACGCTAAATCACCAATGCATTGGATTTGCTGTAAATTAAGTTTATTCTAAGATACTAACAATCGAAGTACAATAAAAGACAAAATTAATGTATTTTTACGTGTTCTGTGGCAATTTCGCCCCATCACTATTCGATTTATGTATGAGTTTCAATTATTAAGGATGTATTAAATAGGTAAGATACTTGTGTCGAAATACGAACATTTTATTATTGTCAAATTGAGGATGCTTAAGATACAAACATTTCCACATTGTACCTTTACATAAAAATTTAATTTTAGTGTTCTTTCAAACGAAACGAACTTGATTCTTTTGTTGTTACAAGGAATTCTTGCTAAAAATTTCATGATTAGTACATCTACGAATGATGCCAGTTATTTAAGTTGTATATAAAATAAAATGTGTTATATCATAATGTCTATTAGCTTGTAGTTCAATGATAGGCACGAGAATCACGTTTTCTGATGTTTCGCATGGAACGATCCTGATCTGAACCGACCTATCATTGGTTCTAGACGTGAAGTCTGAGTCCTGCCAACGAATGGTACCCAATCGGTCAACGAGTTGGTGCACTCGTAATCCATTTCACGGCGGCTACTTGTCGGCCAGCTAGTTCGGAGAGGGTTTCGGTTGCAGGTATTTTAAATGGATTACACTCGATTACTTTAATTCAGCCACCATTACGTGCCCGTTTTAAACGCGTCTAAAATTCAACTATACGGAGAGCAACCCTATCTCTACTTTATTCCGTATTTACTCGTAGCTTCACTTCAGTCAAACAACAACAAAAAACTTGACCTAATTCAGCGTTACCGAAATTTTTTTCACTTTTTCCGACGCGGTACCGAAAAATATACTACTTTCATGCAAACTTCGAAATATCCTACTCTAGTCAAAACCATCAAAACAAACTATGGTACCGGGTACCGATCGCGACGCAAAACCGGCCATTAGGAGATTACACGAGCCCTACCTCCGTAGCGGCATACTCACCGTTCGCCGACGTTCCTGCTGGAAGAGAAGGGTTTAGCTGGAAAGGAAAGACTTGATTAGCCTAGCAATTCATTTTTAGGGTCTATGTAAAAAAAATGTTTACAAAGACCTACTAGTTTCATGACCGGTCTGTCCGTCCGTCCGTCTGTCCGTGCGTCACAGCAAGTTTCCTCAGAAACTATAGAAGCTAGAATGCTCAAACTTTGTGAAAAGGTCAGAAATGATGGTCTCTCAAAAGTTTAGGTCTTCCCAAAAATTCAAAAAATTTTTAAGGGGGTCCCCCCTTATAACCCTCTTAAAAAAATTGTTTAATCAAAGATAGTCGAGTGGGGTATCCAATGAAAGGTCTTGATTAGAACTTTTAGTATCTCAAATAAAAAGACATTTTATGAGTTAGGGGGTCCAGAGGAAGGCAAAATGTACTAAAAATTTGTGTCATCTTTTGTAAGTGTATGACCAAACATTACTGTTTCGAGTGAAATTTAATTTACTTAGAAAATAAATCATAAACATTCAATTTGTGTTCACCTGGTAATTAATCTATCATCTAAAATATTATGGAGAAAATTAATTTAAGAAATATGAGAAATTTTCTTTTCTTTTTATTTGTTTTTGTTTAGCCATTCATGTTATTATTTGTCCCAGGATATTTTTTTTCAAAACCGTTTCTTACAAAAACTAAATTTTCTATTATTTGGGGATGTTTACTATGGAACACTAGTATCTAGACTAACTAACAAAATCAAATGAACAACCATGTGACGATAACTTTTTATTTTAGTTACATTGTTATATTTGTTTTTCGTTTAAAGGTAGAAAAGTTACCATAGTTTGGACTATTCTCTTTTATTCGTATAAAAAAACAAGTTGGGTTAACAGACCTACGCTCATGTCAGAAGGGTTTTGTATTCAATTTACAAAATGCATTCACCAGATCGAATCAAATCAAGAAACATGTCAAAGACGATTTTATTGGAGAAAATATGAAATACGAAGATCATATGATTATTAACAAAGTTGAACGGATTTCGACTTCTGAGGTTTTTAGTATTGTTATACTCATAAATATCTCCCTTGATAATTATTTCAGATGTCCATCCGCGACGGAGGGAACACATTTTTCATGTATTTCCCGCCTGTGCCCCCACTGAAGCAAAAACTGACAGTTTAACAACTGTTTTGAAAAGCTCCCATGAAAACTTTCATTTCATACTCATATCGGCTACGTTTGATGAATTTTTTTTTTCAGGGGCCACTCTCCTGTACTGTTATCATCGATTAATGGCCAATTTTTTCGAATCCTAGAATGGTTACAAAATCCTTTTGCTAGGAGCTCTCTCCCACCTCCTTGATTTGTTTCACTTATGAGCATTAATTGTACTCATCTTCAGTCATTCATTAAATTGAATCAAGTGTTCAAAGCATGCACCTTAAACGTTGAAGTTGGGAAAAAATAACTCAAAATTATTCAATCTTCGCATTTAAAACAGCCACTATTATGTTTTACGATTACTGATACCACTAGCTGAACCACTTCTCAAAGATATTCATGACGCCTATCATTCCTGAAATTTTCATGCAAATCCTAGGAAAACTGTAGTGTTTGAGGCGGTAAAAAGCGCATGTTGTTTCATAGCCATATGTTGCCATAGTAATAAATGCAGCGCATATTGTTCCATAGTAATACAGGAAAATTCGAACCGCTATAACATCGCTAAATATGATTCAATCTATATGAAACTTTCAGGATAGATCAATCTTATAAATAGACATCCATGTACTAAATTTCATTGAATTTAAGGGTACCGTTAAGATTTTATTCAAGAAAACATAAAAATCGATAAATCATACTATTACTAACAAAGTTGAGTGAATTGTGACTTCTCACGTATTTGTTGTTGTTTTACTCATCAAGGCCTACATTCCTGATTTTTTTTTCAGATTTTTCGGATCACATGTATCCAATCGCGAGGGGGGGACACAAATTTTTCGTGTATTTCCCCTCCCTGTGCGGCCCTCGACGCAAACTTTGCCAAAGTTGAAAAGTTCTTATCAAGACCTTTCATTTAATACCCATATTGGCTACCTTCAATGAAATTTTTTTTCGGGGGGTCACTTCCCTACATGGGGAGACCCCCCTTAAATACCTCATAAAATTTTTTTGTAGTTGAACTTTGAAGAAAACACCACTTTACACCTACGCACTAAATTTGATGTCTCTAGCTTAAGTAGTTTCCGAGAAAAACTGCTGTGACACACGGACGGACGGACGGACAAACGGACAGATGGACAGACGGACAGACTGGTCGCGAAACTAGTAGGGTTTTGTAAAATTATTTTACAAAACCCTAAAAAACGATATAAAATTCTCACCATGTACCTTTCATTCGGTGCCATGACAGAGTAAATCAATTATAATTGGTACAATTCCATGCATGTAAATTATATGGTGTATCCTCATTCTACGTCTGGCACTCGTTGCGTGTAGACGTGTTTTTAATCGCTCCTGTCATTAATTTTAAAAATTAATTAGTTTTTCACAAAAGTCAGTTTCAAAATATTGAAATAATTTTTTACGAGCCAGTCAAAAGCAAGTTTTGATTTTATTGGGGAAGAATTTATCGTCGAAGGCATCGACCAACCATACCCATAAACCAAGAAAAGGCCAAACCAAAGACAGCTCGGGACTGCTGTATGGAGGAGCCCGACGGCTTCCCTCCGTTGGGGGGCCCCGGGGAAAGTGACGGTGTGAAATTGGCAAGTGTCAACAAGCGGAGACACACGAGCACCCAGGATACCGCAGATGCCGGTCGTAAAACGCAAGTGCTCAAGGATAGACAGGAGGTGTGTCGCCTTCGAAGTGAAATCGAAGAGCTAAAGGCAAGAATTCAAACGTATGAAGAAATGTTCAAGACGGCAAAAAAAGTTCAAGAGAGTGGTCCGACACGAAAAATCGAAAAACAGAAGAAAGCTGCAACTCCAATAATAACTGAAGAGGTATTAAATGCTGGTGGCACCAACGAAAGCCAGAACTACTTTGCGGCGCTGGATGGACTCCAACAGGACATGGAGGTAGACGAAGGTAATAAAGACGATAATTTTATCTTATATTTAAAAAATAAAAATAATGAAAGTAGAAATAGGGAGAAGAAACCAGCCCGTAGTTCTGCTGGTCCTCCTCAAAAAGTAGCCAAGAATGCCGAGAAAGTTCCGCCAATTAATGTCTTCGGTCAAAGCGGAAAAGACATGGTTCGGCTGTTGGCAGCGAAAAACAAGTTGACAAATTTCGAAATCAAACGAATAAATTCTGAGAAGCTGTCAATTAGAACGAAATCACTGGTTGATTTCAAATCAGCGAAAGATGCTTTGAATTCTGGGGAGGTTCCGCACTTCACCTATACCCCCAAAAGTGAGAAGAACCAGACGTTCTTGCTGAAGGGCTTGGACTGCGGAGAAGATACCGTCGATCTTCTTCAGGTTCTCAAGGAAACAACACCACAAATCGAGTTTATCTCAGTGAAAACATTCGCGACAAGAAGGTCGACGGTAGAAAAAAAAAAACTTACCACTTTATTTGGTACAAATAACAAGTAAGAGCAGTCCAAGCGCTCTTCAGCAAATCAGGTATTTAAATTTTCGAGTGGTGAGGTGGGAACGCCTCCAGAAGCGAGAAATCAACCAGTGCTATTGCTGCCAACGATTTGGGCATTCGGCTGGCAACTGCACCATGCATTGCCGATGCGTTAAATGCAAAGACGTGCATGCTCCCGTTGAGTGCAAATTGGCTCAGACGGAGCCAAAAGAGAAGTTAGATTGTGTGAACTGCGGTGTTTTTGGTCACCCGGCATCATATCGAGGATGCTCCCGATATCAGGATGCAAGATTGAAATCTGCCCCAAAGCAAACACAACTACACCGCAGTGTCTTAGCTCCAAACTTCGTCAAGCCCGGAGTATCATTTGCAAAACCCGCTAGAGGACCAGCAGAATATGCGGTAAATAGTGTAAATAATGTAAGTGGCAATAATGAGCTGCTTCTCAAAATTTTACAGCAATTAAATTCCTTATCAGAGCGAATCGATAAACAAGATTCGAAAATTAACATTGTTTTTCAGCGTTTAGGATTTTCAAATGCCTCAAAATAAGTTGTCATCCAGCCACATTCCCATGGATAGGATTCGTCTCATCTCGATCAACGTCAACTCCATTGTTACTATACATCGGCGTGATTATCTCCTTGAATTCATTGCCAGACAAAAGCCTGACATCGTGCTTCTCACCGAAACCCACCTCAGTTCATGGCACTCCATGAGATTCAAGGATTTTGAGTTCGTAAGAAACGATAGGGTGACAGGTGATGGGGGAGGTGGCACCGGGATATTGGTTCGAAGACCCTATCGTTTCCAAAATATTGAAAAAGTTGAATTCAAAAGCTTTGAATCTCTTGAAGTGTCCGTTATCAAAATCTCACTGCCAGGTGGGGATAACCTCTTCGTTATCTCTGCCTATCCAACTGGTGGAACTGTTCTCAAGCTCAAGGAGGAGCTCAATTCCTTGTTTGAAATACTCGAATTGAACAGGCTGCATAACAACTATATTCTTGCTGGTGACCTGAAAGCCAAGCATACATCATGGCTGAACGCCACCAATAATCCAAGAGGTGTATTCCTGAAATCGTGGATAACAGAGAACCAAATTGAATACAGGTGCAACCTATATGGGTCGGAGTTCCCAACATACCCTAGGGCAAATTCATATTTGGACCTTTGCATTGCTGACGCAAGACTTGAATTCAGCTTTAATAGTCCTCAACGGAAACTGCAGGTGCTTCCTTATGATAGCGACCATAACGCAATCGTAATGGAAATCAATCATCACAGGGATGATTTCTTCCTCATTCCAGTTCAACATGAAAATCATCGGTTGAATTTCAAAAAAACAGACTGGGGAAAGTTTCAAAAGAAGTTTAATCGCGAGTACCAGAAGCAATGTCCCCCTTCTGATAGTGGCAACTCTTGCTCAATGGTTCCTAATGACAGGAATCTAACTAACGATGAAATAGATGTCTATTTGTCGAAGTTAGAGAAGCTGACGTTGGAAACGATTGAGAAAGTCGTTCCCAAGATTAAACTTCGAAACAATATGGAAGGATATGAAACACCAACCATCGCAAGGTTGAAAAGATTGAAAAGCCTTCTTCTCACACGCGTCAACAATATTTATCGACGATTTTTGGACTACAACCATCCCTCGTTGTCTTTGTTGAAATTATATCTGAAGAATGTCCGGAACTTAATCCGGTCATACTTCAGGAGTGAGGTCAGCAATCAATGGGTGGAAAAATTGAGGGGTATTAGCCCACAGGACCCAGACGGCGTGTTCGCGAAAGTGAATAGCATATTCCGCAAGAAGTCTCGAGTGAAGGTATCGAATCTTGAAGTCACTAGTGATGAGATAAATCTTCTCGATAGGGCTGGTATCGAAATTAATAGTACCACTCCGGATAGAAATGGAAACAGGATTATTTGTGAAGGATTGGATAAACTTGCCCTGATTGGAACACATTTTGAATTGGTTCATCTACCAAACCCTGAGAGAGGGAACGAAATTTTTTCAGAGGTCGTTGAAGCAAAAGTTTCCGACTTCAAATCAAGCCTGAACGGCCAATCAATTCTTCATTTCAATGAAACATTAACATCTGACCTCATACCGAGCTTGAATCTTATTGACTATTTTGTCAGCTATGAAGACTTGTGTTTCATATTTCGCAGGGTAAACAACAAGAAATCATGTGGTACTGATGGTATTCCAAATGTAGTTCTCCGACATTTGCCTGAAGTTGCTATTAGGAACTATTGCATATTGTTCAACAACATGTTGAGCAATTCATATTTCCCAAATGAGTGGAAAAAGGCTAAGGTATTTCCGATCTTGAAGAAAGGAAAAGAATCTTCATGCCCCAAAAGCTATCGCCCAATTAGCTTGCTGCCTAACATCAGCAAGGTGTTTGAAGTGATACTCAGCAGATCATTAAACGCCCACATTGAGGAAAATGAGTTGATGCCGAATTGCCAATTTGGTTTTCGTGCCAGGCATTCGACCACACATGCAATAACGAAAGTAACCTCAGACATCTGTTGGAAACTAAATGATAGACAATGTGTTGGAGCATGTCTCATTGATATGGAGAAAGCCTTTGATACGGTATGGTTAGATGGACTTATTTTTAAACTTCTTCAGGACAAATTCCCCAGACACCTTGTCGCCATGATGTGTAATATGTTATACGGGAAATCGTTTGTTGTAACTGATGGAAATCTGACAACAATGCGCGAGTTCAAGGTCTTGAATGGTCTACAGCAGGGAACAGTTACTGCGCCTCTGCTCTTTTCAATCTTCATTAGCAACCTATTGAACGGCTTTGATTTTAACGTCTCGCCAACGCGATCATTGGTAGCGTTTGCTGATGATCTGATCATCTATACGGCAGACCGAAAAGCTACGATAGTTCAGAGCAATCTCCAAAAAATGTTCAATGATGTACAGCTGTACACTGACAATTGGCGAATGAAAATCAATGCGCAAAAGTGTGAAACAATCTTGTTTCGGACAACGCTGCAGGGGGTCAGTCAAGAGCTGAAACGTAATTGGAAAGATTTCCACATCATGGCTGGTGAGGGTAGTCTTGAACGGGTTCCGCATAAATCCTGTGTTCGATACCTCGGTGTTTATCTCGATCAGTATCTGTACTATACTGAACATGTGAAAATCATGCTCAGTAAGGCACTAAAAGTAGTCATGGCCCTTCGAAAGCTCTTTCATTCCAGATACATTGATCAAAAGGTCAAAATTATCTGTTACAAGACACTGGTTAGACCAGTTTTGACATATGGATGTCAGATCTGGTACAACCAGAGTGCTAGTACTATGGAAAAATTAGGAGTTTTCGAAAGGAAATGTCTTCGTGCATGTACTGGTTTGTACAGAAAGCCTGAGACGGATTGGAAACATTATATATCGAATAGAAGAATTTATCAAACTGCTGAAGTGACTAGAGTCGATATTTTCATATTGAAACTTCTGCGGAATCATATCGCAAGATCTGTGACTGTGAGTGAAAGCCCTTGGATTTCACAGCCGTTCCACCCTACAGACGGGTATATTGCGACTTGCCTCGCTACTGGCTTCATTCCTCCAGAAGCATTCGTGTATTTGGACATGAATCGATATGTTTTTGATTCTGACGGTGTCCCAATCATATATCACATATATCGACGGGCCACCGATAAGAAGATAAAATATCCTCCTAATTTGAGTTCACGAGACCAACAGTTCCAATGGAGGTACTCATTTGCTAGATTCGTTGAGGCTGATCGAGTTGAGACGGGGCAATCTAGGTATTGGTGGCTGAATGACAATGTCTAAATTATTCGTGTTTATTTTCAGTTTTGGTGTTTTTCGTTATTTAGTTTTTGAGTTTCAGCTCATTATTGCTACATTTAGTGTTGTTGTTTATTTTTGTTAAAAATTAGGTATAGGTTAGGCTTATATTATGTTTATTGTATTAGGTTAGAGATAAGGTAAAAAGCTTAGGTTAGGAACATTGTTATAGATTTTTTTAAGTTTAAGATAAAGTTTTTGATAGCATTTATTAGAATTAAGTTAAAACATATTAGGTGTAGGATCAAAGTTCACTGTAGTGTTAAGATTATAAATAATTTTAGAATAGTGTTGGTTGGTTTTTTCTCCTTTTTCCAATTAAATTTAAAAAATATGTAATAATCTTCATTGATTTGAATTTGCTATAGTTTTTTTTTTTTAAATGTGTAATGATAACGTACAAATTTAGAGAGCCATTTGGGCCATTAAGTTTTTTATTGTTATTGTTTGGAATTTGCTTTATATTCTTTTAAAATTTATAACGATTAGTATTAAATAAAGCGCTTTTGATTGATTGATATGGTGTATCCTCGAAGAACACGACCGATGTTAAAAGGAGAAAAATAATTATCAGCGATGAAAAGGTTAGAAGATTTTATGGTTTTTGTTTTTGAATCTGATGCAAACCCGCGTTTGAGTTTCACAATATTTCGAAGCGCATTGTGCTTTAAAAATAAAATCCGTCCCAAACTTTCATAGCCGTGATGAAGAAAAATCTAGTAAGAAACATTCTGTTATTAACAGTGGCTATGAACCCTAATGATTAAACAAGAAATACTACGTTTACTTTTTATTCTAGAATCAAATGCTAGAACTACGATCTGTTATTCTTTTGCACAATTTTCAGGTTTCAATAATAATATCAAAACGATCAATTCGGCGATGACTTGTTAGCACGTATTTCACGCCGTTTCTTCTTCTAGTGGCGTTTATTTGCTCGACTTTATTGCTATCGTAGAATGATTCTGTAATTTTGGCTATCGAGCGCAAATTGTAATTTTGTAACCAAAATTCGTGAACTATCTGTGTACATATATTCGAGTATGTTTTCGGCATAGATATAGAGAGTACTGGGTCCGCAACCGGTCGCGAGAGCCGAAGCAATTAACAACCTTCGCTATAGTTGTGTGAAGTTGAGGGTTGAAGTGATATGCTTTTGTTTTTGCCCTTAATTCACTCCGAAACACGTTCACGTTTAAAGAGTTTTTAATTTTGAAGATCGCGTGTACGAAATTGGCACTTTAGTTCACTGTTTTTATTAAAAACTTACGAGTTTTCTATCGGGTTTGACAAATGAGTTTTCTCACCGTTTTCGCGCCTTTACGAATTTCTGTTGCTTTGACGTTCGAGTTTTCTTTGAGAGTTGTTTGTTGTGTTGTACTCAAACTGTTTTACGAATGATAATTTTGTCGGTTTGCACGGGTGTCAGTGGGGGAATTGATTCTAAAAGAAAGAAGAGAAAAACCTGTCTGGAAGCAAAGGGAAAGGAGAAGTAGAGGGAACCATATTGTTTCGAGAGCGTAAGTTATTTATAACTTATTTATGTGGTAAATTTGCTTCCCACATGGAAGAGTAGACAGATTCTCGTTGCTTGTCTATTTATTTATATGTCTTTGGTTCTCGCCGTAGTTCACTAGAAAACGTAAAACGGAGTACGCTGCCAAATGAAACGCAGTTTTAGGGCATTGCGCAACGACGGGTTGATCCGTTTAAACGCATTAAAAGCTTCAAATGCTCAATATAACGCCAACTTTTAAAAACGTGGATTCTTAGCTCTAAGCGGTCCGATTTATTAATTTCATTGATTTATACTAATGAATGCCATTGGATTGAACTGCATTCGTATGATGAAATTGTCTTAAGATATGAAACCTTATTCGCAGATTTACCGAAATAAGAGGGCTTTTTAGGGTTTTGTAAAATAATTTTACTAACCCCTACTAAAATTGCGCTTGTCTGTCCCTCCGTGTTACAGCGCTTTTTCTCTCAAACCGTATAAGCTACAAACATAAAATTTTGTATGTAGGTGTAGAGCAATGCCCTCTTCAAAGTTTCACTACAAAAAATGTACAAGCTGCCTAAGGGGGGTCTCCCCATACAGGGGAGTGACCCTTAAAAAAATGCATCAAAGGAAGCCGATATGTGTAATGAATTTCGAAATGTCCGTGTAGGACACGGGTGCCGATGGTCTGGCACAAGTGTCAGCAAGCTTAAACAACACCGAGCTCAGCTAACTTCAAAATACTTATCGCGCGTACTCTACTCTACAAGACGCACCTATCAATGAGTCCTGACCGACACCCGATTTGTTTTTATGATTGGTTAGCGGTTTTTATTAGCATACTTTCGTAGAAGACAGGGACTTGTATTCAAAGAGAGGGGCCTAAAATTATAACAACCATCTCTCCACTGCGGAAACAATTGTTTCTTCACTAGCGTAGAGCGAAATCCTTCAGTCTCTCCATGCCTGGGTCGGCATCGAAGAGACTGCCCTGTAATAAACATAAGCAGTCGAGCAGCCCCGTGGTGATCAGGAGTGGCTGCTCCTGAAGAGAAAAGGTGGTCACCCCGTCGAAACTGCTTAGTTTGTTGTTTTACTAGTGTAAAGTAAACTGCATCCGTCAAGTTTCCATCCTTTAGGCAGAGATGAGTGGTTCACTTCAGCCACTTTAACATCTTTAGGTTTGACATTCCCCTTGTAATGCAACGACCTTCTTCGGTGAAAGTAACGGTTGCTTTTTGTGTAATGTTTGCGTTTGTCTCAAGCCTCCGTGTCCGCTAACTTTAACGAGGCAAAACAATATTGAATTTCTGTAGAGTAGATTAAGTGACACCTAATAGAACTTTTCTAAAGACAATAAAAATTGATAGGTGCGTCTTGTAGAGTAGAGTACGCGTGATAAGTATTTTGTAGTTAGCTGAGCTCGGTGTTGTTTTAGCTCGCTGACACTTGTGCCAGACCATCGGCACCCGTGTCCTACACGGACATTTCGAAATTCATTACATATGGGTATCAAATGAAAGGTCTTAATAAGAAATTTTCAAAACAGGGCTTGAACTGGTATTTTTTGCTTCGGGGAGTGCACAGGAAGGGGAAATATGCGCTCATTTTTGTGTCCCCCCCCCTCCCAATTGGACACCTGTTATCTGAAAAATCTCAAAAATCATGGAGATAGGTGTTTATGAGTACAACCACAACAAATACCTTAGAAGCCAAAATTGACTCAACTTTGTTAATAATGGTATCAAAATCGAATTTCACATTTTCTCCAATAAAGTCAAATGGATACCCTTAAATTCAATGAAAACCGATGTTTACATAGTTTTACATAAGTCCTATTACTCTGCAAGTTTGATGAAAATCCAGTCATATTCACAGAAGTTATAGCCATTTGAAATTTTTCCAGATACAACAACAATAACACTATTTTGGTATTTTATGGACTTTCCGTTGAATCAGATACTGCAGTTTTGATTTGATCTTCTTGAAGTTTTCAAATAAGATCAATAATATAATTCTTTTTGGGAATTCATGATTTAAGTGATTTTTGTTAGTATGCAACAAAGTGACGACCGTTGAAAGCATAGATACAATGGCTTTTCTTATAAACGTGCACATCTCTTTGACATATTTCTTGCATTTATTCATTGCTGGTAACTGCATTTCGCACGTTGGGTACAAAACCCTTCTGGTATGACCGTAGGTCTGTTTACCCAACTTGTTTTTTTTTAATACATGTTTGCAAACATATCCACAAGCAGAGGGGAGGATTTAAGTACAATGTATCATTATTTCATGTTTATTTATTTATTTTTTTTGAAAGTAACTGGGCTTTTTCAGACGCAGCGTTAAAAGTGAGCGTTAAACAGGTTATATGGGCAAGAACAGTGAGAGGCATTGAGGGGACCTGATGGTAAGAACAAGCCAACCATTTTTTAGGGTGAACGACCGTAACGCACATACACAAACGCATTTTGTTGATCATTTCGTGGGGGAAGTTTTATACAAACGCCGGTAATCATTCCAAATTGAACGTTCGGTGAAGAAGGTAGTCGTCATGAAACCATCCTCTCTTTAATTTGCGTGCAAAAATGGATGCGGGGACGCGAGAAGCTACGCGTTATTTAATAAATTTATAAAAGCGGAGACCATGTTCAATTTCAGGAAACAACACGACGAATATCACGATTTCAATGAAGATAAATTGCCTATTGTAAATCTATAGAAAATTAACAGTACGCATAATCTTCATAGAATCACATTATAATAAGCAAGTTTACAACACATCAAGAATAATATGCGACTAAAAAGATATTCAAATTTGGAATATCTTTTTCAGAAAGCGGAGAAACACGGAGGATTCAAATAAATCCAATAGAAGTTTGAATCGACAAACTTTAACAATCAAAATACATTTTTCATTCCAGTTTTTATTACCTCGTGCACAATTCAAGGCTAAAACATCAATTCTCAATCGCTTCTCACTCTGTCTTCGCTCTCATGTTTTCCGCACGATGTTTAACGATCAAATGATCCTTCTGACACATACACTCGCATGACGTGTATCGTATACAAAAATAGGTTGGCTGAACTATGCTACGTGTAAACAAAAGGACGTAAGCGCGAAACCTGTTTGGATATGGGTTTTTACCATTCCCGTGTGAAAAAGCCCACTGGCTCTTTACCAACTTATATTTTCCCTGTATCAACATATTTGTGTTTTTCGAAGTAATTTAGATTAATAGAACGGACAATATTGATTGAAAATTCCTCGATTCCTCTTATTTTCTAAATAGAGAAACTTTTTTTCTCTGGAAGTCTTTAAAAAAGGTAAAACCTTTTGAAATGATTGTCATTAATGTTGTTAATGGAGCAACAGCTTCTTAAGCGTAAACCAACTATTCTACCGAAAAATTACGATTAAATCCTGTTACACCCACTTTCTACTTCACGAGAGCCACTATGGCCCTCAGGGAAACTGGAGTGCTCCGGCGGGGCTTATGGACCCGGTTAGCTCGTCCGGAGACGGGCGTGGGGCGCCACTTGCTTGTCCTTCAAAGCCCCAGATAGCCGCATAGCGAGAATGCGGCTAACCGGATTAAACACGACGCTATTCGGCCGAAACCCTAGCTAATAATCACACTATGACTTTCACTGGAATTCTACGCCTACACAACTGTGCTCCTCTACTTCTTCCTAGCACTAATCTTTGCGTGGACCACTATACCACCCCCGAACACTCTGACTTCCGATATCACGAGTTTTACTTAATTTTACGACACTTTCACTTAGACTTGTCCTTCCAAGCCGCACTCGTTACAACCCGTAATCTGAAAACAAAGATTTTATCTGATCTTGTCCTAAAGACGTAAATTTCTTCTTCCAAGCGTTAATACATCTCAAAGAAAATACGATTATTTAAAATTTTCAAAACATATACTCCGAATCGGAACTTCCATATAATTTTAACATGTGATACACTGTATTCAATTAGAAAACTTACTTCTATTCTATACCTACAAAGGGGCCCCTTCGACGATTGTATCCGCTGTTGCACTTTGTAGTCCTTTCTCCAATGTCTGAGCTTTGCTCGTCGTTTTGATCTTAATTTTCCCTTCGCTTGGATCTCAATCTCCCTTTTCTTCCGCAATTGCTTATTCCGCTGTCGTACACTGAAGATTGCCGCTGCGCTTCAAATTACCTCCTCCCTTGTTGTTCTTGCTCAGCTGCTTCGTCGCACACGATAGAAAAGAAAAAAATCCCCGTTGGCAGCACCAGCCGGAAAGGTAAATTTCTCGTAAGTAGCGTAAAGTTTCGAAAAAGAATTTAGCTTGCCTACTACTAAACTTCTTCTTTGCAATTTTCGTAGTACCACATGCGTATTTATTAACATAAAAAAAATCTGGCCACGTTCGTTTTTAGAAACCTTTTATCGGGGCGTAAATATTTTGCTAATTAAATTGAGTTGCATGCGTATGGATTACATATTGTTGTAAACATATAAATACCGGTTTCGCCCTTCTCGCATCTGCTGTTTACACAGTTCACAGTGGTAACCACACAAAGGCTTAAATAGCTCGAATAGTTAATTTCAAAAGATTTCCATAAAAGTTTAATCAGCACTTGCATTGAAATTAATATATACATTTCAATTTTTTTCTGAACTGTGAGGGCCGTCATTTCGATTTTTATTGAAATCGGCTGCTAAAAATATTAAGCTGTAAATTTTCGACTGTTTTATTTGTCATTCGATTTGCATAATCAAATTAAATTAACTTGCCTTAATAACTTATAATTTCAAGTTTCAACGGAATCTGTTGAGAATCTTGGCTGCTAGAGGGCTACAGAAATAAAAAAAATTGTATGCCATCCGCCTGTATGGGGAGACGTGCCTGTATGGGGAGACGTGCCTGTATGGGGAGACCCCCCTTAAATACCTTAAAATATTATCTTGCACTGCAAATTTCAAGAGGCACCACTTTTGACCTACGTCGAAAATTTCCTCATTCTAGCTCATGTGGTTTGCGAGAAAACTTGTTATGACGCACGAACGAACGGGCGGAGGGACGGACAGACAGACAAGTCGCGATTTTATAATTTCTTAGGGTATTGTTAAAAATATTTTACAATATCTTAAAAATGATCTGGTTTATAAGTTCTTTCAAGTTAAGTCATTTAAAACGTTTCAATGAAAAATATTCATTATTTCAGTTGGCACTAAAATAGCGAATTGCGCTTGCCTTCAGACCTTTGGGGGCCGCCATTTTGAATGCATGCATTTGATTTTGGATTATTTTAAATCTTTGTCTGCTAGGACCTCATCAATCAATGTGCTATCTCGTTCAAATAGGAGTTTCACTCTAGACAGGGCAAAATAATTCAATTTTTAAAGAAAATCGCAGCTAAAAATATTAGGCTTTAAATTTTTGACTTTTTTATTTTTCATTCAATTTTAATAATTTTCTGCAAAATACAAGAACATAGTACAGGGATTCATAATCTCAAGTTTCATCAAAATCCGTTGGAAAATGTGACCGCTAGAGGGCCACAAAAACATGAAAAAAACGCATATTTAAACGGCCGCCATTTTGAAATTTGCACATGCATGATCACCAAAATATCAAAGACTATAGGTGTAAGTAATGTCTATCTTGAAACCAAGGTTCATATATGTCGGATGAAAATTACGACTTTTAAAAGCCTTTGAAATTTTGACATTCAACTGGCCGCCATTTTGAGTTTTGCAACCTGACCGCCAGTTTTGTTACGCAATTCTCTAGATACTTTCAATTTCTATCAAACTACCGAATTTCATGAAAATCTGTTGAAAGCTTTGACCACTATTACAACAACAAAATTTTGTACGTTTTTCGACATTTGAGCGGCCGCCATTTTGTTTCTGCCGTACCGACTTTGGATTTTTTATTGTGAGATTCATCACATACTTCAATGAACCTTTGTACCAAATTTGATTCAAATCGGAGCTACACTTTGGTCAGAACAGAAATCACGATTTTTCGTCTAAAATGGCCGCCATTTTGTTTTTTCCCGGCCGATATAGCTGGTTCACGAACTTAGCTGAGATAATTACCCAGCACACCTTTCCTCAAAATTTGGTGAAAATCGATGCAAAATTGCAACCTCTAGCGTGGTCACAAATTTCGTTATATCCCATATATATATATATATATATATATATATATATATATATATATATATATATATATATATATATATATATATATATATATATATATATATATATATATATATATATATATATATATATATATATATATATATATATATATATATATATATATATATATATATATATATATATATATGATGCTCTCCGCAATAGGTAAATTTCTCTCGAGAAATTTACCTAAAAGAGGAGGCGCGTCATTCTTCGCGCGCTTTTATAGCCTCCTCCTAACGGCTATGGTTCCGCTCTTCGGTCATCCACCTCTTCAGCGGGGTAATTCCTTTCTGCCGCCACTTGGTCTCCGCTCCCCTCTGGTGGCGAGCACTCCAAGTGCGGCTGAATCAGCTGAACACAATTCACTGACAGTTTGACCTGTCAGTGATGTTTGTTTACTGTCATTGTACGTGAAAATTTATCTTGTACTTCAGTAGGAAAATATTCTCTAAACCTTTCATATATATCTGCTGGACTTGCAATCACATTTTCCTTATTTATGGCATCTGTCACATAACCCGGATATGTAAAAGGGGAATTCGAATGTTTAAAGTTTATATACAATGTTCGACACTTCGATTCAGATGAAGCAATTATTTTATCAATAAGATTAAAATCTTGTTGGGTCAGGTGCTCCGAAACGGATTTAAAACTTTTTTCCACCTTATCAAGTATTTCCTTTTTCTTGTCAACTTGAGGTGACAATGGAACTTCACTTGGTATATCCGACTCTTTGGATATACTGCTTGGTGGTTTTAAATTTAATGCTTTGTGCGACTCTTCAGAGAGTTCTATTTTGGATCTTGTTACAGCATTTGCTGCTTTATTTTTATCTATCAGCTGCACTTCATCTTTATCGGCAGAAGTTATTCGTTTCTTCTTCTGCGGCTCTACTAATTCAGATTTAGTACTTACAGATTCAACGCGCTGATTCTGTGATTCATATTCGAGTTCATCTTGCAAAAGTTCTATATAATCACATAGAAACTCCCTGACTTCCATTTTACTTATCTTTTCAGCAATATCCTCGACAGACTTTACTTTGATTTCTAATAATTCTTTTTCAACTTCTTTAAGTTTTTTTCTTGAAGTATTTTATTTTTTTCGGCCACTGAAAGATGTTTTGCTTCAGCCTCAATGTTTAAAACAGCTTCATGTATATCTTCTGTTGAGTTGCTTGATGTATCTTCATCCGATTCATAGTCTTCTGTATTTGGAACTGTATTATTATTTGTAAAGTCTATCTTCTCTTGATTTTCTTTGGGGTTGAACCTCTTGCAAGGCCGCCTCTAACCTTTCCATCGTTAAGATTAACCTTGTTCGTTAATGTTAATCGAACTATTCCAGAAGCGCAAAATTCGACAACGAACCTTAAATTTCGAACGTGTAAATCAAGTAAAAAGAAGGCCTGATTGCCTTTTCCTTATTCCCAGGAAATCTGTGAAGCAGCACGCCGGTACACAATGTTTTGACTTCTTTGGCTCTTTTGACGGACTCTTAGGAGTTTGAGGCCTTGCAAGTTCAACTGCTTCCTCCTTCACTTCCTTCACTTCTTTCACATGCCTTTTGTTAACAACAACCTCTTGAACAATCTTTTCTTGGACGTCTTCTACTGGGCTAAGTGATTCATCATCTGAATCCTCCTTGACAACATCTGGCTCGATCTTGTTAGTAGCACTTGCATTATTGGATGATGATTTGAGGTTACTATTTTTTTCACTTACTAGTTTTCGTTCCGTGGTGAGCATATAATCGTTTCGAAATTGATCCGGCACGTTTCGACTTATTCCATCAAGTTTTTCTGCCAGAAGACGCTTTTCAGTTGCCATTTCTTCAAACGTTTTGCCACGGAAAAACTTATGGATAAGAAGTAGTAAAATCAGCGATGCTAAAAACACACAATCGATAACGATAATTATGTGCAAGTCCATGTTTGCATAGTTCCTGTCAAATCTTTAGTTCAACAGTGAATTTCAAATGAATCTACCGGAATTGTGAAAAACTCCCGTAATTTCTTCGTCTATCTGGGGCCTTATTGTCCAATGTATTTCCTTTCACTTCAATATTCGCATCCAAACAAACAGGGTCAATAAATGTGGGACTATCCCATGAAGGACCAAACGGTTTCCGTGTCCTGTATGTCGGAATGAGTCATGCACTGGGCGACTGATATCATTGTTAGGTTTTGATTTTACCGAAATATTTCTGGGGAACATTCCAATTTCAAACATGCGTTGATTCTGACCTTCGCTCGATGACAATTATGTTTGCTTGAAACTACAACTAATCGGATTTAAACTACTTTTATGATTACAATTTGGAATGGCAAACAAACCTTAGTCGAGTGCGGCTTAGCTTTCTGACTATACAGATTCACGCGAATGTTACGATAGTGTTCGTGGTGAGGTAATACTGGTGCCCTTCGGTTTTATCCGTAACAATCCCGGAAATTGATTGATTATAATGCATTGCTTAATAAACGTACATATCAATTAAATTTACTTTGTTTCAATATTTTTATATACATTACAGCTAATTATCTTGAACCATGTAGAGTAAGCAAAAAACAGGTTTGTGTGCAAATATTGTTTGCAGGCATTCCTGGTATTATTAACAAAACAACTATAGACCTGTTAAAAAGCGATAAAAATCAAATTATTTTATGTAAAACCGCCCTAATTGATGCTGAAGTTACAATATCTAAGGAAGTAATTTTGGAGAGGTTGTTACAGGTGAACATTGAGACTCCGTAGCGCTGCACACCCGAACACTACCATACGCGATTTCGCAAGAGTTTAACCTACGCAATACCGAGCCGCACTTTATTAATTGGTTGTTTCTAGTAGTCCGATGATGTAACTAGCAACAAGTAATTTAAATTTCCATTCACGAAAGAATTATTATTTTACTTACAAATAGAAGCCACACAATAATTTTAAGCTTAATAATTGTTTTAATTACAAACAGAAGCCACACAATAATTTTAAGCTTAATAATTGTTTTAATTACAAGCAGGAAGCCACATAGTAATCTTGCTTTGTAACTTAATGCACTTAAACTCATGTACCTAGGTCGCTTCCATTCCACACGCCACAATTATGGACAACGCAACCAGCAGCACGCGGCGGAGGCACCAAGCACCAGCACGAGCTCGAACACGAAAAGCGAAATACACACGGTAGCGGACACATTCTTCATCCATTCAACATATGCGGCAAAACATGTAGTCAGGCAACGCAATTGCATCGTCATAAGGCTTTGTACTCTAATCCCGCTCCATTCCAATGCAATGTTTGCGCACTCAAGCATGAGTACAGTAATTGTGGCAGATATTATGAAACATCCAAAACCCCAAAGACACATCGTATCGTACATACCGAGCCTAATAGCCGCAAGTGCATCGTCGGCGTTAAATCAGTCGATAATGCCCACAATGCTAAGACATGGAAAGCTACATTTGAATCCCAATGATAGTTGGGAAAGATTTCTAAGCAATTGGGAAGGTTAAACGAACATCAAATCCCACCTTCCGGCCAGGAGAGTCTTCATTTATGACTAAAGATGGTTGTTTCATCATTCACGCGAAATGGTAGTGTAACTTGCTAAATTGTGGGTTGTTGCACTTCCCATCCTTTTATAAACTAGTTTAATTATAAGGCTGTATAAAAGACCTTACCATGGCTTAATAATTTGCGGGTAGTATTTGCTAAATGTTAAACATACAAAGGAGTATGACCAAAGAAGCGAAACCAACCAAAGTTCCAAATGATTGTTATCATCGGAGCATCATCAGTCGCCGAAGACGACACGACACAGCAGACAAGCAAACGACAAGTGATGCTGCACTCGTATCGTCGGTTGAAGGAAATGATGAATAAACGACGAATCAACAATAAAAGACAATGGAGATGAAATCAATGCATCCGGCGAATAGTACAGTCGATTCCCAATAGGATCACCACAGGTGGTATGTAGGTTGTTGTAGTTCTTGTCGTACTGATCCTTCGTTTAGTGTCTGTGGTGCCTTTATTCGACGAAGATTTTGTTGCAGCATTGGTTGTGGTTGATGTTATTTTGGTGGTATCTACGTAGCTTGAATTATTATTCGCTAAACTTTTTAATTTGGATCATTTCATCCTTTTCACATCAACTTAATGTAAATCTATACGACAAATTTGCTCTACATTGAAGCACAATTCCATAAGTAATTTTTATTATTACTTATGGTTTACTTCTTGGCCGCTGACGATGTTTTGGCTTCAGCATGTGTACCACTTGTTAGCACCGTTAGGTGTTTGCTGCACGCTACTGATTTCGGGCCGCCACGCGGACTTCCAGTTAGCCTAGACGAAGCTGCTGTAGGCCCGTCCTGACGGTGCAATGTCGGCGTCAGCCACTGCGCTTCCTCCTCGTTGGGGAGCCGCAGTGGTTGCAAGCTCCACGCCATTGACGCTGGGTTTGAAGATAATTAGACGCTACATTAAAAATCTACGATAGAACTTACTTGCAATACTAGAAAGGGTTCACTTGACGTGGGAAATGCAGATGGTGTAGGTGGAGGCGCAGTCATCCGCAATCCGGGATGATATCCGGAAGCACCCAACTCGAGGCGGCTGCCACTGACACTCACGTCGTTTGTTTTTCTTTCTTTTTAATTTTGTTTGGCCGGTATTCGCACTGCTGGGGTCTTGCAACGTGAAACTCTCATCCCACGCGAACCGGATGTGATCCGTTCTTCCGTTTGACATATGTCAAATTGCGGTTCAGTGGCAGAGAGTGGTTAAAAGGTCGTTCCTGAACCGTCGACGTCGATGGTGTAGGATATATGGATCTGCTGATCGGCGTCAGTGGCGTGGGGCTAACTTATTACAATCCTTTACTTTCGAATGGGGAAAAGGATTTGAAACACGTTCTCCCACCTTACGCAAGGTTGCATATAAAGGACAAGTCCATTGAACAACGATGAAGATAAATTACCATTAGGAAAAATAATTATTTTCACTACAAGTATTTTAGTGTCAATATTTTCTTCTCCCTGTTCGATATTATGTAGGTTTTAATCATTGAGGAGAAGTAATAGGTAGCATACTGTTGTTGATTATTTGGAAATTTCCCCGTTGGCAACACAAACCGGAAAGTACAGGATATCTATTTTGTGCTTGGGAAAGTATAACCCTGCCATTTGACATTTGTCAAAATTAAAAGTCATCTAAAGCATGTTTTTTAGCTAAAGATTTGCCATTTAGAAATATGGATCGTTTAACAGTCAAAGAACGCATTATAATAATTAAGTTTTATTATTAAAATGGTGATTCTGCTGTATCAACATTTAGGGCTTTATGAGCCGATTACGGTCGACATAATCGACGTACACAGCAAACAATTTCTAACACAGTGAGAAAATTTGAGGAGACTGGATCGGTTATTAATATTGCAAGGCCTGCGCATCATCGCAACATTCGTTCTGCGGAAAATATCGCTGCCGTTGATCAAAGTGTGGAGGAAGACCCGAATTTGTCGATTCCTCGACGTGCTCAATATTTGGGCTTGTCTTACGGCTCATTGTGGCGGACTTTGCATTTGAATTTGCATCTACATTCATACAAAATCCAATTCACTCAAGAATTTAAGCCTCAAGACATACAAAACGCAGAATGTATGTGAATTGGGTGATTGAACAACAAGCCATTGATAACGATTTTTCGAACAAAATTTTCTTTAGTGATGAGGATCATTTTTTGCTCAGTGGTTACGTAAATAAACAGAATTGCCGCATATGGGGCTCTCAAAATCCTCAAGTAATTGTAGAAAGGCCTTTGCATCCGGAAAAAGTGACCGTTTGGTATGCATTATGGTCTGGTTTTTTTTTTTGAAAACGATCAAGGAAGAGCCATTACAGTTAATTCTGACCGCTATGGACGGATGTTAACCGATTATTTTTGGAGAGAAATTGAAGATTATGATCTGGAGAACATGTGGTTCCAACAGGACGAAGCCACACAACACAGGCTAATCGAGCACTTTTGCAAGAGAAATTTCCAGGACGCGTAATTTCAAGATTGAGTGATGTCAATTGGCTCGCAAGATCCTGTGACTTTATACTTTTGGATTTCTTTTTATGGAGCTATGCAAAAGATCGTGTTTACGCTATCAATTCTCAAAGTCTTGAGCAATTGAAAGCCAATATTCGTGAAGTTATGGCCGAGATATTGCTGGAAATGTGCCGAAAAGTTATTGAAAATTACCTCGAAAGGATTGAGGCCTGTAAAAGGTCCCGTGGAAGACATTTGAATAATGTTGTGTTGTGTGCACAATGGCAAGGCTCAGTCTTTATATTGAATAAAAAATTTTGTTTCTATCTGAATATTTTATGCATTATCTTTAGCTTTACTTTTCCAAGCGTAAAATGGATAGCCCTATAAAAGTTCTCATAGGTACCCTTTATCTCAAACAGCAAATAATAATGTTTTTTGTTGTTTCCCGGCTGTTTTCACCTCGCTTTGATGATACTAAATAAACGGAATATCGTTTTTTTGGTGAATGTTACTTTTTATTATTCCTTCTTCAGTGCTTTTTTGCAAATGTTTCTTATAAACAATCTACACTCATCTTATACATCTTAGTTTTTTCTATCGGTAATAATTCTTCAGTACCAAATGATCCATTAATGCGTTCAGGAATTACAGGTTATTAATCTAATCACAAAATTTCCACTTAAACCGGTGATACAGGATTAAAAAAGTTTAAAAAATGATCATTTAGGAGGGTTAAGAGAATTAAACTTAATTAGCATAATTAGAAACTTTACAATTTTTTGAATGTCTTATTGAGAAATTAAAGAAAATAAAAATAATTGGCAATTATCTACGTCTACATTCCCACTATCCGTGCAAGTTATCCTTTATATCCCGTAGGTTCTTTGGATCCTTAGCGCTTCCGGAAATAGTTTTGAGCTGTGTTGTACGTCTGGTACCCACGATTTCGATGACTGCGTTTCAATACGCGATTGTATTTTTGTAAAATGCAGCTAAAAAAGTTACCGCTGCTTTTGTAGTGTTTTTGAGTGCCTTTATCTGCTTGAATAATGTGGTCAGGCTGTATGTAGTAAGTGCGTAGTAAGTTTTTGCTGATTGTTTGTTGTATTATGTTCAATTTATAGCAATTTATCTACGCCGTTTGTTCAATATACGTGTATCATAATTCCTTGTCGTCACCTGCGCAATAAGTGGTCCTATGATGAAGCGTGGTGGTGGAAAGCTACTAATTTATATTGTATTTTATGGTTAGATGAAGCTTATTGTTCTCTGTGTTGCCGTTGGCCAGCTAAATTAGCCCGTCTTACCAAAATGACAATGATTTCGACAACCTCCCAAGTTTGCATCAATAACCAACTCACCGATGCCTTTGACACAAATATTGGACAAAAGCAGGGAGATGTGCTGGCTCCAATGCTGTTCAATTTGGCTCTGTAAGATGTGATAAAAAAGCTACCTGTCGATACAAGTCAAGCGAAGTGGTAGCCTAAGCAGACGACATCGACATTTTATCACGGTCGTTAACAACCGCTGAGAAACTCGACAGCGATGCAAAACTAGTAGGACTACAAATCAATGAAAATAAAACAAATCTCAAACCCCCAAAATATTGCACTTGGCGAATACAATATCGAAAGTGTGGGCGAATTTTTGTATTTACGCGCTAAAATAATGAAACCGCTAATGAAAGAGATAAAATACGCCGAAGAATACAGCTCGCTAATAAAATATTTTTTTCAGTTTTAACGATCTTGCATACACAGGAAAACAAAGCCCCAAGTATACAAATCAGTGAGAAGACATGTGTTATGCTATTGGTGTGAATCATGGACTCTAACCCCAGCATCCGCAAATATATTGAATGCCTTTGAACTACGGGTCCTGAGGCGAATAATCGGAGCGCAGCTAGATGGGTACCAATGGCGACTTCGATAAACACATGAGCTGTATTAGATTTTCGACGAGCTGGAGGTCTCAACCATTGTCAGACTGTGGAAGCTGCAATGTGCTGGATACATAAATCATATGATCGAACAACGGATACCCAAAAAGGTATTCGTTGGGAGAACTGAAGGCCGGAGACCTATGGGGAAACCAAGAAAACGCTAGTTCGATTCTACGAAAACAGTTCAACGCTGCTCGGATTTTGAAATCGGAGGACGCAGTCGATGGACCGAGACTGTTGGAGGTGCTGTTTGCAGGAAGCAAAGGCCCAAGAGGGACTGTAGTGCTACGAAGAAGAAGAAGAAGCTCTTGCAAGTTTCACACGTTTAGAAAAGTGCTTTCAGAAAGGTGAACAATGGAAAACGGAATACACCAAATGTATCCAGGAATATCTAGATCTGGTGCACAAGCAAACAGTCAATGATACCTCTGAACATGTGAAACTAGCAAATCAAATTCACTGCATCGTTCATTATTTACCTCATCACGCCGTTTATAAGGACAGTAGTACAACAATCTGCCGAGTAGTATTCGACGCGTTTAGAAAAACTAGCTCTGGAACATTATCGAATAAAACCTTATTTACGGGACCAGCAATACAAAACGATCTGCTGTCATCACTTTGACTTTATGGTTGCTGCAGCAAAAATGTATTGGTAAATCACTGTGCACTCAGACGATGCACAGTCTCAAAGAATTCCGTCCATTGGAAGAAATTAAGGATTACATATTGGCGTGTGTTATGGTTCGCGGCCGATAATTTTAATGTTCCAGGAAAGTGAAAACACACTGTCTTTTAAATTAAGTTAAAAGAGTTTATTTACTAAGAATGCACAATCGTTAATTTCACTACTTCACAAATCAAATTTTAATCTAACTTTCACTTGTTTATAAATTTCTATTACAATTGTCTTCACTAACAATCACTATCGCAGCTTTATTATCGCGGCTTTTACTATATCCCTCATTCGTTCGTCACTTTCAGATATTGATCATGCTTGGTGGGTTCTTATGCTTTCGAGTACACTCGTTTATTGATCATGACGTTCTTAATAGTTGCAAAAACAATTGCAACAGTAGCTCACGGACTTATTTGCACATGTATCAATATTGAATATAGTCACATTTGGAATATGTTGTGCACATTTTTTAGCGATTAGAACTTTACGAAATTTGGGCATGATGCACAATTAAATTATCCTGATGCAATTCATTCCATTATAAACGAAATTTATCTGAATGATCTATTATCTGGAGGCGATGACATCCGAAATATGATTAGCAAGCGGAAGGAAATGTTTTATCTTCTGCAATCCGGAGGATTTCGCTTCAAAATTGGATCTCTAGTGATCATCGAATTTTAAGAGACGTGTCTGCTGAAGACATTGAGATACAAGGATCAGTAGATTTGAATTTGGATCAGGGTGACAACTAACTGGGATTTGTGTGGCACCCCAAAACTGATCAAGCGTATTCAAAACGACAAGTACTGTCGGTTATCGCTAGGCTTTATGACCCGTTAGGATGGTTATCTTCCTTTATGACCCGTTAGGATGGTTATCTCTCCTTGGCAGATTTACAATAAAAAACTTTTAGAAAAAAAAGAAAACCGACTTCGGAATACCCTAAATAGGATGAAATAAATTTTATGGAAGCGGTGCCATATCACTTTTTCCCCGATTTTTTTGTGATGGTGCAGATGTTGGAAGTATTTATAATGAAATGGGGAAATTCATTTGGCACCGCTTCCATAAAATTCATTTCATCCTTTTTAGGGCATTCCGAAGTCGGTTTTCTTTTTTTTCTAAAAGTTTTTTATTTCACCCTTTTTAGTGGCAAATTTTTTCACTTCAAACCATTCAAAACTCAGTTTCTTGAATACATTGTATCATGTTTTCGTTTATCAACATATAATTTTTTTACTGCAACGCAAAAACCACTACGGCTAAAATCTGCAGCGTTCATAGGAATCGAATTTAACTCTGGTACATTTAGTCCATGATCTCATCAACGTCGACCTTGATTTTAGATTTCATAATAATCCAATATGAGCGGCCGCCATTTCGTTTCAAATTGTTCGACTTTCGATTTTTTATTGTGAGCTTTATCACACAATTGAATAAATCGTTGTACTAGTTTTGATACAAACTGGAGCTATACTTTGGCCAGAATAGAAATATTGCTGAAAATTTGGCGAAAATCGAAGCAAAGCTGCGACCCCTAGGCACAAATTTTGTTATACCCTATGTAGACTCACACATACAACCGACCACACACATTATACATATATATATATATATATATATATATATATATATATATATATATATATATATATATATATATATATATATATATTGTTACATGTACAAATAATTACATGTACAAATAATTCTGCGAGCTACTGTCGCAATTGTTTTCATCATCATTAAGAACGTCAACGAATGAATTTACTCGAACCCACGAGAATCCAACAAGCATGATCAACATCTGCAAGTGACGTCACTCCATTCATGAACTTGCTCGAACCTACCAGGTACCTCTCGGTAGAACATTCGCCAATGTGCGAGAAATGGGTGAATAGGTAGAGACCCTATATAAAGGCGAGCTGAATGAATGGGGGGAATCATTCATTCGACCGCGATAAGAACTGCGATTGTGTGTGGGAAGCGCTATTATTCGAGTAGTAGAAAAGTGATTTTCGTAATAGTGAGTGATTTAGAAGACAATTGCGATAAGAAATTTATGGACAAGTGTTAGATTTTTCATAGTGAAAATTAAAATTAGTGAAAAGTGTTAACTGATTATTGTGCATTTTATTTAATTAAATAAACTCTTTTAACTTAAATTAAACGACATTGCGTTTTCACTTTCCCGGAACATTAAAATTATTGGCCGCGAACCAATAACACGCGACAATGGTGTCAAGAAGTGCGAAAGAAAAATTTTGAAAGTGAAAATTTGAACATTTTTATAGTGCACAATAGTAAAATTTAAAGAAACATTAAAAATGCCACGAAGCTTAAACTTAAAAATTAATGAATTGACCATATCGGAGCTCAAGGAGGAGTTGGAACAGCGGAATCTGGCCACACAAGGTACAAAGGCCATACTGATTGCACGCTTGCGTGACGCGATCGAGTCGGAAGGCGTGAATCTGGATTCGGGTGAGCTCTCAGATGCGGAAAAAGGCGCAGAAGGTGGAGAAGTAGACACACCAAAACCAAAGGAACCAGAAAATGCGCTGATGCAAATGTTGATGCTGATGCAGCAAGAGCAGCGACAACAGTCATCCAATTTAACTGCGAAGCTCAATGAACAGTCATCCAACTTAACGACGAAGCTAGATGAACAATCAACGAAGTTAAATGAACAATCAGCGCAGCTAAATGAACAGACATCCAGTTTAGCTGCGAAGCTAAATGAACAATCAGCGAAGCTAGACCAACAAGCGATCGAAATCAAGGCAGATTTGCAAAAACAGTCAACCGAAATAAAAGTGGAGCTCAGTAGCCTGAACAATCAAATTAAATGCGTCGAGGAAAAGGTTTACCAGGTCGAGGAGAAGGTCAGCCAAGTTGAGGAGAAAATCAACTATGAGATCAGCCAGGTTGAAGAGAGAATGAACCATGAGATGGAAAAAGTGAAAAAAGAATTGGAAGCAGCGAAGGCAGTAGTAACCACCTCACCAGCCCCGCTTATAACCGCAGCGCAAAGCACATCCAGAAATGTGCAAGCACCAATATTCGATGGGCAAACGGTCTGGAGTATTTACAAAATCCAGTTTGAAGCCGCCGCTAGGATAAATCACTGGAATGAGCAGGAACGAGCAACTGCGTTAATTCTGGCTCTAAGAGGCCCAGCTGCCAAGCTTTTGCAGACTATCCCCGTTGAGCTGCATTCAAACCCGGCTGCTATAATGAATGCGCTGGACATGCGTTATGGAGACGACCATCTGAAGCAGATTTACCGGGCGCAGCTACGGCATCGGATGCAGAAGTCTGGTGAAACCTTGCAGCAGCTAGCACAAGACATTGAGTGATTGGCACTTTTGGCTTACCCAGCGTACGACCCAGAACATCGAGATGACGTAGCAGCAGAAACATTCATCAGCGCCTTAAAGGACAAGGAATTGCAACAAGCCCTGCGGTTAGCTCAAAAGCAAACAGTCAAGGAAGCATTGGCTTATAGTTTAAATTTTGAGGCAGCCAAAAATGTGACCTGTACCACTGTCTGGGTTCGCGAGGTAGCGACAGATCAATCCAGGTGTGAGCGCGTGGGAATTGAGCGAGAGCCGCAGGTGAATGGTGCGCCTAGATGCTGGAATTGCGGGGAAAAAGGGCACCTGCAAAGAGACTGCAAGAAGGGGAGAAGACCGAGCTATTGTCCAGGGTGGTGGAGATCCAGACCGTGTCAGGAGCCTAGAATGGAGGCCCATCAAACTGCAAGGGCCAACTTCGTGGGGCGAACGTTGGCCACGAGAATCGACATCCCCAGCACCGTGCCAAGGCAACATCGTGGAGAAGCAGACAGATGCCTTCCTGGTCAAGTTGATGAAGAACAATGCACCCTAACAAACGACACTGGTGCAACCCGATCGACGATCCGACCAGACCTAGTGAGGCCCCAACTGCTCCACAAGGGCAGAGTTCATGGAATTGCTGACGCCCTATCTCTTCATCCATGTCCAGCTAACTGCAAACATTGCCAACGGATTGAGGAAAAGGAGCCACCCGTTGATCTGCGACTGATAACGGCCGAATTCGATGAAGGTTGGTCATCGGAGGAGATTCGAAATGCCCAGCTAGCCGATGAAGACATCGGACCATTGCTCGTATGGAAGGAGACGACTGGGCGACCGGAGTGGAAGGACGTTTCGATGCATGGCGCAACCCTGAAAAGCTATTGGGCACAATGGAACTCCCTACAGGTGGAGGGTGGCGTACTCAAGCGGAAATGGGAAACGGCGGATGGCAGCTCCTATAGGATGCAAACTATACTACCCAAAAGCCGAATCCACGATGTGGTAAAGGAAATGCATGAAGGATCCTCGGGAGGCCATCTTGGTGTTAACAAAAACTTAGCGAAATTGCGGGAAAGATTCTACTGGCTCCACGCTCGAGAAGACGTAGAGGACTGGTGCCGCAGATGCACAATTTGCGCTTCCGTCAAAGGCCCAAAGCGATGACTGAGAGGACAAATGCAAACCTATAACGTAGGCGTGCCATTCGAAAGGATTGCTGTTGACATCGCTGGACCCTTTCCTGAATCTGAATGGGGAAATCGATACACGCTGGTTGTAGCTGATTATTTCAGCAAGTGGCCCGAGGTCTACCCCATTCCCAACCAGGAAGCAACTACTGTAGCTGAACAGCTAGTGTTAAATTGGGTCAGCAGGTACGGCGTGCCGTGTGAACTACATTCGGATCAAGGCCGAAACTTTGAGTCACTAGTTTTAAGCGAAATGTGCGAGCAGCTGGGAATACGGAAAACGAGGACAACACCGCTGCATCTCCAATCCGATGGAATGGTCGAACGTTTCAACGGCACGCTCAATAAACACTTGGCCAAAATGGTTGACGAGAACCAAAGGGACTGGGACCGACATATCCCACTATTTTTAATGGCGTATAGAGCCGCTGAACATGCATCGACGGGCCAAGCCCCAGCCAAAGTCATTTTTGGAAAGACTATTCGTTTGCCAGCCGATATAAAGTTCGGAACAACCCCTGAGAAACCCCAAACGGTCTCGGAGTACGCAAGTGATCTAAGACAACGGTTGAACCAGATACATCGGACAGTGCGAAAACACCTCGAATCGGCTACTGACCGCATGAAGACCAGGTATGATCTAAAGGCTAATTCTACTGGCTTCCAGCAAGATGGCTTGGTGTGGCTTTATAACCCTCAATGGCGAAAGGGTAGGTCTCCAAAGTTGCAACATAATTGGGAGGGACCATACCGAGTTACAAAGCGAATCAACGACGTCGTATACCGAATACAGGAACATCGTAAGCCGAGAGCCAAAATGAAAATCGTGCATCTGGACCGTCTTGCCCCATATTACACCCAGGGAGAATTGACTACAAATAGCGACACATCTTTTCGGGGCGAAAAGAACTGAGGTGGGGGCAGTGTTACATGTACAAATAATTACATGTACAAATAATTCTGCGAGCTACTGTCGCAATTGTTTTCATCATCATTAAGAACGTCAACGAATGAATTTACTCGAACCCACGAGAATCCAACAAGCATGATCAACATCTGCAAGTGACGTCACTCCATTCATGAACTTGCTCGAACCTATCAGGTTCCTCTCGGTAGAACATTCGCCAATGTGCGAGAAATGGGTGAATAGGTAGAGACCCTATATAAAGGCGAGCTGAATGAATGGGGGGAATCATTCATTCGACCGCGATAAGAACTGCGATTGTGTGTGGGAAGCGCTATTATTCGAGTAGTAGAAAAGTGATTTTCGTAATAGTGAGTGATTTAGAAGACAATTGCGATAAGAAATTTATGGACAAGTGTTAGATTTTTCATAGTGAAAATTAAAATTAGTGAAAAGTGTTAACTGATTATTGTGCATTTTATTTAATTAAATAAACTCTTTTAACTTAAATTAAACGACATTGCGTTTTCACTTTCCCGGAACATTAAAATTATTGGCCGCGAACCAATAACACGCGACAATGGTGTCAAGAAGTGGGAAAGAAAAATTTTGAAAGTGAAAATTTGAACATTTTTATAGTGCACAATAGTAAAATTTAAAGAAACATTAAAAATGCCACGAAGCTTAAACTTAAAAATTAATGAATTGACCATATCGGAGCTCAAGGAGGAGTTGGAACAGCGGAATCTGGCCACACAAGGTACAAAGGCCATACTGATTGCACGCTTGCGTGACGCGATCGAGTCGGAAGGCGTGAATCTGGATTCGGGTGAGCTCTCAGATGCGGAAAAAGGCGCAGAAGGTGGAGAAGTAGACACACCAAAACCAAAGGAACCAGAAAATGCGCTGATGCAAATGTTGATGCTGATGCAGCAAGAGCAGCGACAACAGTCATCCAATTTAACTGCGAAGCTCAATGAACAGTCATCCAACTTAACGACGAAGCTAGATGAACAATCAACGAAGTTAAATGAACAATCAGCGCAGCTAAATGAACAGACATCCAGTTTAGCTGCGAAGCTAAATGAACAATCAGCGAAGCTAGACCAACAAGCGATCGAAATCAAGGCAGATTTGCAAAAACAGTCAACCGAAATAAAAGTGGAGCTCAGTAGCCTGAACAATCAAATTAAATGCGTCGAGGAAAAGGTTTACCAGGTCGAGGAGAAGGTCAGCCAAGTTGAGGAGAAAATCAACTATGAGATCAGCCAGGTTGAAGAGAGAATGAACCATGAGATGGAAAAAGTGAAAAAAGAATTGGAAGCAGCGAAGGCAGTAGTAACCACCTCACCAGCCCCGCTTATAACCGCAGCGCAAAGCACATCCAGAAATGTGCAAGCACCAATATTCGATGGGCAAACGGTCTGGAGTATTTACAAAATCCAGTTTGAAGCCGCCGCTAGGATAAATCACTGGAATGAGCAGGAACGAGCAACTGCGTTAATTCTGGCTCTAAGAGGCCCAGCTGCCAAGCTTTTGCAGACTATCCCCGTTGAGCTGCATTCAAACCCGGCTGCTATAATGAATGCATTGTTTATTTTATTTAATTAAATAAACTCTTTTAACTTAAATTAAAAGACATTGCGTTTTCACTTTCCCGGAACATTAAAATTATCGGCCGCGAACCAATAACACGCGACAATATACACATATATTTATATATATATAATACATACCTATATATATAAAAATATCCTTCTTAACCGCATCATTCGTTCGCATTTATTCGATACGAAATATCATTTAAATTCAATTTCTCGACATCAATGTAACATATTTAACTGTTAATATCTACAGAGCCCCTGGAAGGATCTCAATTCTGTTCCGACACATTTTAGATCAATATGTTGTCCTTCATTTGAAACCTCTAGAATCAAAATCCTTACACGCGTCGATCAGTTATGCTGAAAAACTGGGGTGAAAGTCGGAACTTTTTTAGTTTTAACGGTAACAGCCCTTTACCGTTCCTTGAATTTCTTATCCTTTAAACGGGACCTAACTGGAAGAAAGACGTATCATTTGCCAAAAACAGGACTCTTCTATCTATCTCCGTTTACAAGTTATGCGTGAACATACAAAAAAAAGTAAAAAAAAATATATATATACGCGATGAATTGATAACCTTCTTTCTTTTGGAAGTCGGTTAAAAAAATTAGACAGAACTCAGAGGCAAATTAATAGTAATGGATCAGTTACGAGTTCCTAGATGGATAAATTATACCTCTAAATCAAAGTTGGAGCTCCATGAATTTAGTGACTCATCATCGAAGGCTTATGCAGCAGCAACAATTTTTCTTGCCTCTCGAAACAAGGACGAAACCGATGCGCATCTCATCGTAGCAAAATCAAAGGTTTTTGAACAATCTCAATGCCACGACTAGAATCATGTGGAACAGTACTGTTTGTGAAATTGGTATCAAAGGTTAAAAGCACTCTAGATTTATCAAACATCAACTCCTGGCTATAGATGGACTCAGAAGTCGTTTCAGCCAGACTAAAGGGTCATCCAGCCCACTGGACAGTATTCGCTGCCAATCGAACCACAGAGATTTAGGGTCATATCGGCGACACCCTGTGGCGACAAGTTCCATCCCAGTGAAACCCCGCTGATTTAGCCTCTCGTGTTATCGACGCCCTGACTCCTAGTCCAAGGTTGCAGTCAATAGCCTCGCGATAAGTCGTTAAGACACACTAACATGGAAGCTAGAAAAACCCCATTGGTCAAAATCATCGATTAAGGTGACGCACAGCTCGAAACTTTACTAAATAAGTTTTCAACATGGTCTCGTTTAATAAAAGTAACAGCTTATTGTTGTCAATTTTTCTCACTTGTTTCAAAACGAATCAGCAATGGAGGATATCTGACGACAAGTGAATTACAGCAATCCTCCAACTTCTGAATAAAGTACAAGGAAAGGAATTTTCGAAACTAAAAAACGGAGATTCCATAAGTGACAATAGCACTCTAAAAAGCCTGAATCTTTCCGTAAACGGCAACGGTGTATTAAGAGTTGATGGACGATTTGCAAACGTTGACATGCGATATGACAGCAAAAATCAGATTATTTCACCAAAACGAAGCAGATTTGTGGAACTCTTGATACATCACACTCATCAAGCCACTTTACATGGCCGAACGCAATTGATGCTAAATGTCATCCGGAAACGTTTCTGGATTTTAGATGCTCTCAATACAATCAAGAGATTAATACGGAAGTATGTAATGTGTTCGTGCAAAGCCGCATTAAGCGGAACAGTTAAAGGGAAGTTTGCCTATACCTAGAGTAACAGAGTCAAGAGCCTTCACACACACGGGTGTCGACTTTTGTGGACCTTTTGAAAATCGAAGTAAACGCAAATGAGGTGGTAAATTGCAAAAAGGCTATATAGCGATATTTATATATCGGGTAGTGAAAGCTGTGCACATAAAATTCGTTAGCGATTTGTCGACAACAACGTTTTTAGCAGCGTTACGTCGATTCATAAGACGCCGAGGACTCTGCAGTCATATGTACTCGTATAGTGACTGTGGAACAAATTTCGTTGCAGCTTTCGTAGGGTTACGAAGCATTTTAAAATCAGTAAATGATTACGCTGCAGAAACAGTTGCCAATAACAATATAGTTTGGCATTTCAATCCCCCTGCTTCACCAAATTATGGTGGCCTTTGGGAGTTAAGAGTAAAGTCGATAAAACAGCACCTACGATGGGTGGTATGAAAAGCAACCCTCACTTTCAAAGAGATAATCACAGTACCAACCCTAATAGAAGCATGCCTTAATTCACGGCCGTTATGCCCTTTTCTGATGGTCCTGTCGATATTGAGGTACTCACACCCACACATTTCCTCATCGGGGGAGCAATGCTCATACCACCGGAACATAAAGTGTCCGATGTAAAAGTGAATTACTTGAATCGATGGCAAGTTGTTTAACACTTATCACAGGACTTCTGGAGCAAGTGGAAAACTGAATATCTATCTCGTTTACAATCGCATCCAAAGTGACAGTCAAGAACGAAGCCCCCATATTGTGACGCATGCATTTTAAAGGACGAAAAATTGATGGCTTACAAGTGGCCACTGGCTAAAATAGCCGAACTTCATCCTAGTCAAGATAGACTTGTTCACGTTGTGTCGGTATTTTCCAACGGAAAAACATATAAACGCCCTATCGCAAAAATCGCGTTTTTGCCTATTTCACAGCAATAACTTGAATATATTAGTGAAATAGTTAAACAATGAGATAAATAATCTAAATTTAATTTTAAAATAATCATATTAAATGCGTTAAACTAATCGTAAAAGAGAAAACTGTTAAGTAAATAAACAATTCTTACAGACAATCATGAAGTCAATTTGACAAAAATCAAAGCATACAAGGCAATAGGAGCCTTTCCCTCTGTGTTTCCATAGAATTTCTTTGGCATACGCCCACCCAGCTAACAAGTTGTTCCTACTTCTGACTTAGTCTTAGTAAAGGGCAGAGGAAGACCACCAACATAGTTGGTTGAACTCCTTCCTGTCTACTATTATGTCTGCACTAAATTTATGAGTTCACTGGATCAAATCGATGATTGGACCTTGACCTCGCTAAACTCACACACAATAGGGTACAGGTCTAAAACCAAGTTGAATGAATGTACACTTCCAAAAAAGAATGTACAGAAGCACCAGATAAAAAGAATTCACACGATGACCTTCGATTGAATCAACATCTTCTGGAACTAGCGTCCCAGCGGGGGGCGAATGTTAACTGAACCTACAATGGAATATTGTTTTTGGTTAGATTTTCACTCAGCAAAATATAACTTAACAAACTACTAAGTAACCCGTAATATTTTTCATGACCAGCCAGTTTTTCATTGTTTATGATCCCAAATGGAGTTTTAGAATTGTATAGAATAATTTTTTTGTGGTAGGGAGGTGAATACCATTTACGCACAGAGCGTGGGACTCCCATGCTTGCAAGAAGGCGACTAGACTACCCACCAAACGCCTCCCCTGTCAACCTGAGAACCCAGCCTGGAACCATTTGACACATTACTTTGGGTCAGGTCTCGTTTTGTTACGCCGTGAGGTGCCTTCAGGCAGGGGGATCCCTTTCCTAGCGGGAGGGGTGAGAGGAAGAGGAAATGTCAGGAAAGCGATATCCAAGCCCCGACGTCCCCGGCTGCTGTGAGTCCCTTTTATATTTTAAGACTGCCCGAGCATAATGTGCCACCTGGTTCAATTTGTCCACCCATTCGAGAGTCACCGCGACTATATTATCCGGGATGAGCTCGCCCGTCTGCTTATAGAGGTTTCTTTGCAGCTTGACTCATTTTATGCACGCAAAAAACGTGTGGCAGGCATTTTTCCCCTCTTCTGGCAAAACCGACAATCGGGTGACCGTGACTTACCGATCTTGTGCAGGTAAGACTGAAAACACCCATGCCAGCTCAAAAGCTGGGTCAGATAGAAGTCAGCCCCGCCATGCTTTCAATTTAGCCACGGTCTCACATCCGGGATGAGGCGCGCAGTCCAGCTTCCCTTCGTGCAATTCACCCAAGACTGCTGCTAATCACTGATTGACCGCTGTCTCCCTTCCCGGACAATCATCTCCGTTTCATCCTTGTTTCGACACAGATAAATAGAGCAGCCCTCTCTAGCAAGAAGGCCGACAGGTATTACGCCTGCAATGACCTCCACCGCCGAATTAGAGACAGTCAGATACGAAGATGCAATTCTCAGTGCTCCTCTTCTCTGTACCTGTGCCAAACGTTTCCGGTAAACATCCTTACTGAGAGCGTCGCCCCATATCCCTGCTCCATACAGTAGCACTGACCCTACAGCACTCATCAAGAGGCGTCTTCTTGATGGGCTGGGACCCCCAATGTTGGCTGTAAGTCGACTCAGAGCCGATACTCCCGAAGCAGCCTTCTTTGCCGTTGCCCTGAATTGCTCAGGGAAACTCATCTTCGAGTCGAACAGTAGCCCCAGGTACTTCACCGATGGCTTCGATTCGGTCTGTATGTGTCCAATACTGATCATCTTTACTTTAGGGATTCTCTTTTTTGACAAAATGACCACTTCAGTTTTCTCCATTGTTAAACTGTACCCAAGAGCAGTCATCCAGACTCTCACCCAGCACATTAGCATACCCAGCCTAAGTTGCGCCTGTTCAACGGTGCGTCCAGCGACCAGAGCCGCAACATCATCCGCATAGCCGATCAAGCGCGACTCATCTGGCATCTCCAGTCTAAATAGCCCGTCGTAAGACAAGTTCCACAGGTCCGGACCAAGGATAGATCCCTGGGCAACACCCGAAGTAATCACCATCCTTTGTTGGCGCTGTGTCATCTCGTAGAGCAGCCTTCGGTTTTTCCAGGTAGTCCCTCAAAAGCCACATTATATATTCTTGAACTTGAAAAAGGTTTTCCAGCGTATCCAGAATATCCACCCATCTAGTGGAGTTGAAGGTATTCCTGAAGTCGAGTGTCACCTACGGGACGATCCATCGCTTGGTGCGACTATATGCCTCTGCCTTTTGGACCACGCTCACCACCTCTGCAATCGCATCAATAGTAGGACGTTCTCTAAAGCTCTAAAGCCGTACTGCCGAGGAGATAGGTCCCCAGCAGCACGAATCGCGTCAGTGAGTCTTCCCTTGATGAGTTTTTCCAGCACTTTCCCAGCCTTGTCTAGCATGCACAACCGGCGATATGCAGACGGCGATTCGGGATTTCCCTTCCCCTTGCAGATCAGCACGAGCCTCGCCACCTTCCATCGTACGGGGAAAACCCTATCCCATAGGCAAGCGTTGAATGTGCTGAGCAGCAACTCAGGACAATCGTGATAGACAAGCTGCAACACCTCAGCCGGAACACCATCTGGACCTGGAGCCTTCCTCGCTTTCAATGAAAGGACTGCTTCCTCCAGTTCCGGCTGTGTGAAGAGTGATCACTCGACTGCTGTTTCACCATGGACAGCGTCAACACGGATGGGATGGGCGGGGAAGAGTGCTCGCACTATCTCATCCATTTTTTCCGTATCATGTATGCAAGGCTTCCGTAGAGCACCAAGCTTCCACATAACTAGCTTGTAGCCAAGGCCCCACATTGTCCACTAGATCTTGCCAGCAGCGAGCCTTGCTGACTCATATGCTGCCACCCGGACACATTGTTACGAATAAGCAACCTGTGCTGGTGTGATGATTGCACCTCAGCACACACTACCAGAATCAGTGATACCTAGAGGGGAAGCGGCTGTCCTTTAGAAATAAGAAGAAAATTTTTTCTTTCATTTAAATACAAAAAATTTTCATTCCCGTTTGAAAATTTGTTATTTGTACACACAAATGCTTTGGTTATAGCTGTATTTCACATTCTTTTTCACAAAGGTGTCATTTATGGAACTCTTAATTATGAAATATTATATTTCCATTATTAATACAGATACATTCTAAAGAAATTAATTCAAAACAATCTTCACTTGAAAGTTATTGATGTTGAAGTACTATTGATGGTGACCTCCTAACAATGGTTTGATTCTACGGTGTACGTGGATGAAGGCTAGAACTAGAGTTTCACCGGCTTATGCCTAAAGAAATTCTAATTCAACTCCTGCAGACGTCTACTTCAACTCCTGTAGATGCCTTCACTAGGAAATTACTGGTGTTGAAATATATATTAAAGAAAAGATAGGTTAATAAATTAAACTACACTTTAGCGCGATCGTGAAAATTGACAAAAAGATCATTGCGATAGAGTTTGTTTAAATCATTGATCAAATAAATCACTAATGACATGACTTGAACTAGAATTTCGCCGGCTTAAGCCTAAAGAAACTCTGTTTCAACTCCTTATACTCACGTATTGTTGATGGCGAAAATATCTCCTCTTGGCAGCGAGCTTGTATACAAGCGTCGGCCGCAATTGTCTCCGGCAGTCTCTCCTAGAGAATGGTGATTATGCCGGCCCCCTTGTCCGATTCGCCAGTAGCTTAAATACAAACGAATTGCTTGCATTGCTAGTGGGAGTCGTAGGCGTGATCATCTGTTATTCGATTCCGAGCAATTAGTATTCACATATGTTAATGATTATTGTCGTAACGTATCGTAGGTGAGGCATGCGGAGCGTTATTAACTGTTATAGAATTCCGACCAATTAGTATTCACATATGTTAATGATTGTTGCCGTAACGTGTCGTAAGCGAGGCATGGGGGCGTGATCAACTGTTATAGAGTTCCGAGTAATTAGTATTCACATATGTTAATGAATGTTGACGTAACAGCATGACTCGTCACGGCTCCGCACCCGTTGAGCCTCATGTCGAAGCTTGTGACACTCCCTTCACTTTTCAGTGATTTTAGTTGACCACCAGTACACTGGGGGTTTGCCGTGCCGGGGTTTCCGACGGGGCATAGAAGCTTTGCAAGCAGTCGTAATGATGCTTATAGTTGAGTTCACCACCAGTCAGCTCTTCCGTCCCCTCTGAGCCTCACTGCAGCGGCTCGCCTGCTGTGAGCACCTCGACGAACCCCTCGACCTCCATCCAGTTGTAGAAAGCCGAGAGCACGGACATCGGGAGACAACATCACTGATCTCAAATAGAATGCACTGATGATCGCTGGCTAAGTGGTCCTCAAATACTTCCCAATTGTGTATCCTCCGTATTAAGGGCTCCGAGACGAATATCACATCCGGTATGGTTCTCTCACAGCCAATACGTTGAAAAGTCCGCGTATTTTTGGTGCTTAGTATGACGAGCGCCATCCTGGCCACCATTTCTAGGATTTGTTTTCCCGTGGATCTGTTTGAGGCATGCCCCATTCGACTGCTTTAGCGTTGAAGTCTAACCCAACAAGCACGTTGCCTTCCAGAGCATTAAGCTTGGCTTGAAATGATGATATCGATTTGTTGAGCGTTAGGTTTACACTAAAAAAGGTGGTCCCTGAACACCGAACCCACACGAAACCATCCCCCCATAAACAACTCTCCACCTGGAAATTACTGTTCTGAACCCAGATGGCGGCAGTACCAGATTTGTCAGAATACTATAGTGCAGAACTTTTATCATGGTGTTGCTCACTCAGCAGCAAGAAGTTGGCTTTCATGTCCCTCGCAAACTGCTCAAGCAGATTTTGGGTGGTTGAACTGCGGTGTAGGTTTAGCTGCAGGATGTGGGTCATCGAATATCTAGGGCTTTCTGAAAAAGCCGGCATTTTCCTGATCCCAAGACGTGTCCAAATTCAGGTCTTGGATCAGCATCCTTGCAAAGAATACAGTGTGCCTCCTTCACACACTCTTTCCTTTTATGTCCCATTTCAGCGCATTTGTAACATAGAGAACTCCTATCGGGTCCTTTGCATACTTGTGCGGTGTGACTATGGCCAAGGTATTTGAAACATTGAAGAGGCGTTGCTCTTCGCCATATCCTATAGACAACCTACCCTATTTGTACTTTGTCCTTTTTCAGATTTGTTCGGCTTCCTTTTCGGTCAAGTAAATGATGGCCATGTGTTGTCCCCTATGGTTTTCTGGTGTCAGTCTCGCTTTGATCCTTGTAACGCTAGGGAAATCCTTTTTGATGGCTTCTTCTACCTTGGCCGGATCCGTAACGCAGTCAATGTCTCTTATTCCGATAGTTGCCATCAGCTCGAGCGAGGCCATAGTTGCGCTTTTGCAGAATGCTTCCTTATTGTCGGCCTCTGCTCCGAATTCGACCAATATGTGGCCCGACCGCGTTGGTTGTACTGCTTTAATGGCAGTGTTGGTGTCTTCAAGCGTTATATTTCCCCTGAAGCCCCACAGCACATCTTAGGGTTTTACGAGCAGTGCCTGCTGCCGGGGTCTTCGTCGGGGGTTCTGTCTCTCCTGTTTTGCATCAGGTCTCTTTTCTTGTTGGGTATCTGTGTGAACTTTATTTTCTGGCACGTGTTGAAGGAGTTTCTTTGCGGCTTTCTTTGCACCTTTTATCAGCACTATCTGGAACCCCCGATTTGACATTCCGCGCCCATAAAGTGCCTGTTCCTTGCTTCTTATATCTGGACCTCCTTCGATTAGGCTAGACGCCATTCTTTTATTGATTTCTACTGGTGGAGCTATCTGTACGTGGTCTTTTGATTTCGCCTCCAGCACTTCTTTAGCCTTCTGCTTTTCTTCGCAGTTTAGGAGCTCCTCTAGTTCAAGGAGCCCAATTTTTACTGCTTTGCTGATTTTTGGGGAGTCGCATGCAGAATGTTTTCTGTTCAGAACATCCCCCACTTTTCGGAATACCATTTCTTCTCTATGTTGCTGGGTGGCGATTATGCTTAACGACCACCTTTGGAAGAGCTTATCACTTACCGTTTCCAAATACATTACTTCCGCCACATTTCCGACTTTGGCGATGCAATCACACAACGTCGCTTTATTTACTTGATCACTCGTTTTTTTTCCTGCAGTAATCTCATTGACTTCAGGATGGTTCTTTATTATGTCAGGATTTACGACCCTTACATCGGTCGCTCCAGTAATAATCGCAGCAGCGACCATCGAATTCTCGATGTTCTTTATATTTTCCTCCACAGCTTAAACACCTGAAGCGTCCTGCAGAGTTTCCCGTTTTTCCTTAATAGAACTCTCTGGCGTTCGCATAATTTTTTTGCTGCCCCCGAACGCCATAAGAATCTCAATCTGGACCAGACTGTCTGCTAATCTCGGTTTTCCGTCCGTCTTCACTATCATTGTATCAATCGTGTTTCTGTCATTCTTAGTACCGCTCTCGATGTACTGTTAACATCGTGGCTGCAGCCGCTGGTTGCGTTGCCGTTGTTATTATTTTTTACTTTTTTTGGGTTTTTTTATCATTTTTAAGTGTTTTTGGTTTCTCCAGTTTTATTGGGTCCCCCCTCGGAGCCGCTATCTCCGTTCATGTATGTAGTCGCCTTTTTGGTCCCATGTATAGAACAATAGAAGTTAAACATTTGAATGTGTTTTTAATTTTATCGAATAAACTTGTGAATTTGTATCAAGAGTTTCGTTTGAAATCGAACAATGTCCAACAAATTAGTATCCAGACAAACTACATGAGCTTACAGCGTGGAAACAAATGCTTAGAGCCCTTTTACTCTAGATTTCCAAGCCTGGATCAAAAGCGTTTGGTGAAATCATACATGAAATTCCTGGCGACCATGGAACTATGGACTTTCTTTGATGGGTGATAGAGTGAACGATCTCTTAAATTAACAGCATTCGCAACCAGCTAAAAGCTAGTTTGTGCTATCCTAATGAGGACCCCGATTTAATAGAAAAGAAGTTTTTTTCTTGAAAGCCGTGGGGCCTTGCTTTGTTGTGTGAGCAGATGCGTTTCGACTCCTTTGAGACATCTTCATTGTCGCGTCTGCTCACACAACAAAGCAAGGCCTCACGACTTTTCCAGAAAAAAGAGAATTGGCCCGCGAATATCAAGTAAACAAAATAATTGATTGTAAATTAAATTTTAAAATTTGTATTTACAAATCGAAAAGGAGTCCGAAATGCTAAAAAATCATTAATTCGATACTCTGACGCAATATTGCTTAAAGCCTAATGAGATAACTACTAAGATATTTCGGTCTTTAAAGTTTAAACAGAATTTTTAAGTGTTTGCTATTTTTAAGATGTTTAACAAGTTAATTTTCAAATACATGATGATATTTCATGTTATGCTACCTCGTACGTTTCAATAATTCCTTGCTAGAAGCCACTCAGCGATCCACGTAGTAGACAAATGTCGTACATGTACTGCAAGCATTCTACCAAATAAATCAGAACAGAAATCGTTGCACTATCCCGTGGCGCACAATAATTTCACATTTCATCCTATTAATCCTATTAATCTTGATATGTAACCTTTCTTGTTCGCTTTGAATGCAGTGTTGGCGTGAACGTTTATTTTTGAATGATTTTCATCTCAATTTAATACAAATAGGCCACCATTTAAGTGCTGCGGATTACATAAGATTCGCGCTTGCTATCAGCACATCCCTTCGTCTATATAAATACGTTGCGAATGGATGAAATCGCCTTTAGTCTTCCTTGATCGGTCGGTCGCGGATTAATTTCAGTGTTAAAGCGTCGATTTCAGTGAAATTTATAGTTTCAACGCGAAGCTGCGAGTCAACGGTAAATGATCCGCGAAAAACAGGACGAAAATGGAGCAATGGGTTGGTAAAGTTGCTGTAGTCACGGGAGCTACTAGTGGAGTAGGATCGGCTATTGTGGTGGAGTTGGTGAGAGCTGGCATGATTGTTTGTGGATTAGCCAAACGAAAGGATAAAGTTGAGGTGTGTGGATACATTTAATAATTCGTAATGGCTTACATTATGACGTTAACTTTAGACTTTAAGTTGATTTGCAAACTTTTTCGTAGTTATGGATTGATTTCATGCTGCCTTTATGTAGTTTTCTTCCAAGTATGTTTACATAAATGTGTAGCGCCTCGTCCGATTTATTTCTTAGGCTTTGGAAACTTCCACCCAATTAAAGAGCTGGTCTTTCTAATAATCTTCTTCAGCGTCTTATACATAATTTTTTTTTCTGATGAATTAAGGGCAGGCATAAAAGAATGCGGGGAGATTATGATATCCTGAGCGAAGAGTTTTTTGGTGGCTTTCAATTCAACTTGGTGAGAAGAATGGTATTTTTTCTTGACATTTGTGCAAAATGCCGTTAGCTAACATGAAAATTAAGGACGGAAACAATATATTTTTCTGAAGGCAACTATTCATCTCATTTAGTTCCTGGTGTCATCACTTGATTTCAAGGTATTAGTGGCAATAGCGATTTGTTATTTTCAGTTTATATATATTCGAGAGAAAACAAAAAAAAGTAGGAAAATTTTGCGTCACCGTACTCCGGCTGGCCAATCACCGTCAATTTTGCTTACTTTTCCTTATTTCCCTCGAATAAATGACAGTCACATAAACTGAAAATGTCAAATCGCCTTAAATGATGAGGTTATTTTCAAAAGAATATTAAGAATGGTCTCTCCATATAGGGATGTGACTCTTTAAAATTTTTGTTTCTTTGAAGATAGATAGGGCCCGACCGGTTATGGAGATGGGTCGTAAATAGCGCCAATTGCTCAGGACCTCCCCAGGCGTTGCAGGAAGGGGCGCAACTTTCGGCAATTAATAGTCCGAGAGAAGGAGAGAGTATAGCTTTACTCACTTCGCTACGTATATCCGTATAGCTTCACTATTTATTTTTTATTTTTAGGGTTTTATACTAAAATACAAAATCCTATTGCAATCGCGACCTGTGTCCTTCTGTCCATCCGTCCGTCTGTATGTCACAGCACTTTTTCTCCTAAACTATAGAAGCTACAGCAATGATCCTTTGTGGAAAGGTCCGAAGTGGTGACTTCTTGAAAGTTTTGTGGTGGAAAAATTTTTCAAAGGGGGTTTAAGGGGGCCTCTCTATATAGGGAGGCGACCCTTTAAACAGTAGGGTTTCATTGGAAAGGTCTCAATGAGATCGTCTTAAAATTGCCTTATCGGTACTGAGGGGGGAAATGTACGAACTTTTCATCAAAGGTAGCCGATATGAGTATCAAATGAATGTTCTTTATGAGAACTTTTCAAAACAGTTCTTAAACTGACAGTTTTTGCTTCAGTGGGGAGACAGGGGGTAAAATATATGAAAAATATATTCCTCCCTCGCAAATGAACATCACATGTGAAAAAATAATCAAGGGAGATATTTATGAGTATAATAATAATAAGTTAAAATTCGTTCAACTTTGTTAATAATTGTATGATCTTCAAATTTCATATTTTTTCCAATTAAATCGTCTTTGAGATGTTTCGTGATTTTATTCGTTGCTGGTGATTGCATTTTGAAAGTTGAGTACAAAACCCTTCTGACATGAGCGTAGGTCTGTCTACCCAACTTGTTTTTTTTTTGGTTTTCAGATGGGGCGCACCTTTTATTGAAGCTGATTAAAAATTAAATTAATAAATTTAAAATTAACAAAAATTTGTAAATCATTCCTTATCACGTTGGTTGCGTTGTTTTTCGCCCAGATATCTTGACTGAAACACTTATGTTGACCGGAACTTTTATGATTTCAATGTTTTCCAACCGCAAATCAATGCCTGAAAAGGACAGGCAGATAGCAAATCCTCGTATCTCCAATTCAACTTTTAAAACTACTAGTACAAAGGCATCAATTTCAGCTGCCGGGACATCCCGAGTAGAAATTCAATTTAGGCAATCTTTAGGCCCTAATCAGCCACGCCTAAACGGACATTAGGGCCTAGTGCCCCCCTCATGACGGACGTGAAGCATTACCCCATCACTGCCTAAATTAGGCAGTGATGGGGCTTGCCTAGATAGTTCCTAATTTGGGCTGTGATAGGGTTTGCCTAAGCAGTTCCTAATTTAGGCAGTGATAGGGTTTGCCTATACAGTTTCTATTTTAGGTTGTGATGCAGCTTGCCTTAACACTTCCTAATATAAGCGGTGATGGAGTTTGTCGAAACAGTTCCTAAATATAAACAACTTTCTTGGCAAAGTCAAAGTCAAAAGCGTTGTAACTTTTAAAAGAGTATAAAGCTAATTCCAAACAAAAACAATAAAAACCTTAATGGCCCAAATGGCTCTCTGAATTTATACGTTATCTATTAAACACATTTTACCAAAAAAACTATAGCAAATTTAATTAATTATGATTATTACATATTTTATGACTCGATTGGAAAAAGGAGAAAAAACCAACCTACACTATTCAAAAATTATTTATAATTCAAACACAACAGCGAACTTTGATCCTACACCTAATATGTTATAACCTAATTCTAATAAAAATTCAATCAAAAACTTTATCTTATACTAAAAAATTCTATCGCAATATTCCTAACCTAAGCGTTTAATCTTATCTCTAACCTAATATACTAAACATAACATATACCTAACCTATCCCTAATTTTTAACACAAATAAACAACAAAACTAAATGTAGCAATAATGAGCTGGGACTCAAAAACTAAGTAACACAAAACACAAAAACTGAAAATAAGTAGGAATAGTTTAGACATTGTCATTCAGCCACCAATACCTAGATTGCTCTGAAATTGTCGGTCTCGTGAACTCAAACTCGGAGGATATTTTATCTTCTTATCGGTGGCCCGTCGATATATGTGATATATGACTGGGACACCGCCAGAATCAAAAACATATTGATTCATGTCCAATTACACGAATGCTTCGGGAGGAACGAAGCCAGTAGCGAGGAAGTTCGCAATATACCCGTCTGTAGGGTGGAACGGCTGTGAAACCCAGCGGTTTTTGCTCACAGTTACAGATCTTGCGATATGATTATAAAGAAATCTCAATATTAAGATATCAACTCTTTTCACTTGAACAGTTCGATAAATTCTTCTATTCAATATATAATGTTTCCAATCCGTCTCAGGCTTTTTGTACAAACCAGTACATGCAAGAAGATATTTCCTTTCGAAAAGTCTTAATTTTTCCATAGTACTAGCACTCTGGTTGTATCAGATCTGACATCCATATGTCAAAACTGGTCCAACCAGGGTCTTGTAACAGATGATTTTGATCTTTTGATCAATATATTTGGAATGAAAGAGTCTTCGTAGGGCCATGACTACTTTTTGTACCTCATTGAACATGATTTTGACATGTTCAGTATAGTACAGATACTGATCGAGATGAACACAGAGGTATCGAACACAGGATTTATGTGGAACTCGTTCTGAACTACCCTCGCCAGTCATGATGTGGAAATTTTTCCAATTACGTTTCAGGTCTTGACTGACCCCCTGCAGCGTTGTCCGAAACAAAATTGTTTCACACTTATGCGCATTGATTTTCATTCGCCAATTATCAGTGTAGAGCTGTACATCATTGAACATTTTTTTGGAGATTGCTCTGAACTATTGTAGCTATTTGGTCTGCCATATAGATGATCAGATCATCAGCAAACGCTACCAATGATCGCGTTGGCGAGACGTTAAAATCCAAGCCGTTCAATAGCTTGCGAATGAAGATTGAGAAGAGCTGAGGTGCAGTAACTGTTCCCTGCTGTAGACCATTCAAGACCTTGAATTCGCGCATTGTTGTCAGATTCCGATCAATTTCGACAAACGATTTCCCGAATAACATATTGCACATCATGGCGGCAAGGCGTCTGGGGAACTTGCCCTGAAGGAGTTTAAAAACTAGTCCATCTAACCACACCGTATCAAAGGCTTTCTCCATATCAATGAGACACGCTCCAATACATTTTCTGTCGTTTAGTTTCCAACAGATGCCTGAGATTACTCTCATTATCGCATGTGTGGTCGAATACCTGGCACGAAAACCAAATTGGCAGTTTGGCATCAACTCATATGTCTCAATGTGGGCGGGGATACTCTATTGAGTATCACTTCAAACACCTTGCTGATATTAGGCAGCAAGCTGATTGGGCGATAGCTTTTACGGCATGAAGATTCTTTTCCTTTCTTCAAGATCGGAAATACCTTAGCCTTTTTCTACTCATTTGGGAAATGTGAATTGCTCAACATATTGTTGAACAACATGCAATAATTCCTAATAGCAACCTCAGGCAAATGACTCAGAACTTCATTTGGAGTACCATCAGTACCGCATGATTTCTTGTTGTTTATCCTGCGAAATACGAAACACAAGTCTTCATAGCTGACAAAATAATCAATAAGATTCAGGCTCGTTACGAGGTCAAATATTAATGGTTCATTGAGATGAAGAATTGATTGGCCATTCAGGCTTTTGCCTCAAAGACCTCTAAAAATATTTCATTCCCTCTCTCAGGGTTTGGTAGATGAACCAATTGAAAATGTGTTCCAATCAGGGCAAGTTTATGTAGTCCCTCACATATAATCCTGTTTTCATTTCTATCCGGGGTCGCATTATCAATTTCGATACCAGCCTCATCGAGAAGATTTATCTCATCACTAGTGACTACAAGATTCGATACCTTCACTCGAGACATTTTACGGAATACGCTATTCACTTTCGCGAGTTCCAGACATTCTTCTCCTTCCTCCTCTTCTTAGCATTACAGCCCCTTTCGGGCCTTCACTTCCTGCAAACAGCGCCTCCAACTGTCTCAGTCCGTTGACCGCGTCATCCAATTCCGAAATCCGAGCAGCGATGAACTGTCTTCGTCGACTGAGTCAGACCAGCGTTTCCTCGGTTTCCCCACTGGCGCCGGCCTTCAGTTCTCCCTACGAATACCTTCCTGGGTATCCGTTGTTCGTCTATACGATTCATGTGTCCAGCCCATTGCAGCTTCCGCAGTCTTACAATCCTTGAGACCTCCAGTTCGTCAAAAATTTCAAACAGCTCATGGTTGAATCGGATTCGCCATTGGTCTCTGTCTAACTTCGCACCAATTATTCACCTCAGGACCGGTCGCTCAAAGGCATTCAATATATTTGCAAATGCTTGGGTTAGGGTCCATGTTTCACAACCATAGCATAACAGAGGTGTCTTATCACAGATTTGTATACTTGGAGCTTTGTTTTCCTGTGTATGCAGCTGATCGTCAAGATCGTCAATACTGAATAAAATATTTTATTTTCGAGCTGTACTCTTCGACGTATTTCGTCTCTTTCACTGCCCGTTTTCGTTATTTTGGCGCCTAAATACACAAATTCGCTAACCTTTTTATATACTGTGTTGCCTAAGTGTGTTTTTTGTGTATTTGGGGTATTTTTCCTCGACTGCGTCATGAGCTTTGTTTAATTTACGTTGATTTGTAGCCCTGCTAGTTTTGCTTCACTGTCGAGTTTCAGGAAGAGCTCTTTGGCAGTTGTTAGTGACCGTGACAGACTGTTGATGTCGTCCGCATAGGCAACCACCTGGCTTGACTTGTATAGTAATATACCACGTGTATCGACAGGTAGCTTCCGTATGACGTACTCCAGAGCCGAATTGAATAGCAATGTGGCAAGCCCATCTTCCTGCTTTAGTCCGATATTTGTGTCAAAGGCATCGGTGAGTTAGTTATCGATGCGGACTTAGGAGGTCATCGACGTCATTGTCATTTTGGTATGACGTACTAATTTGGCTGGGATGCCAAAACCAAGCATTATTTGTTACAGTACGTTACGATAAATACTGTCGTATGCTTGCTTGAAGTCGACAAAAATTTTGTGTAGGTCTATGTTGAGCTCCCAGCATTTTTCAAGTACCTGCCTGACCGTGAACAATTGGTCTGTTGCTGATCTACCAACTCTAAAACCACCTTGATACTCCCCAATAATCCTGTTGGCGTATGACCCGATTTTATTTTCTAAGATTTTAGAAAATATTTTATACGCCGTACAAAGTAGTGATATGCCTCTATAATTTCCGCACTGTAGCTTGTCACCTTTTTTGAGGATAGGGAATATAATTGATTTGTTCCACTCTTTCGGCATATGTTCTTGTTGCCAAATGTCCTGGATGACTTTGTGACTAGCTTAATGAACACTACTGCCACCATATTTGATGAGCTCCACTGGAATCTCATCAATGCCCGGCGCTTTATTATTCTTTTGGGCTTTGATGATGGAACATCCAGAGTTGGTGGGGCCAATGGAAGCTCTCCGCAGACATCTATAGGCTCCGATGTTCTGGAGCTGTGCGAAGGATTAAAGAGGTGCTTGAAATATGTTGCCCATCTTTCCTTAATCTTGATTTCATCAGCGATTATATTGCCGCTGTCATCACGACAGAGCGTAGTTTTTGGGCTGATAACCACGATTCAGGCTTTTCACTACTTTGTATGCTTGTCTTGTCTTGTTGCTGGCTAAACTTACATCTATATTTCTCAATTGGTCGTCATAGTGTTTTCTTTTCTTAATCCTAATTATCTTATTCGCTACTCTTCTGAGATTTTCAAAGTGTTCTCTCTTCGTCCTGGTTTTCCTACCTACGTATTCTTTGTATGCCTGATTACTTTTATCTAATGCATTCTGGCACTCATCATCGAACCAATCATTCCTCTTGCGCCGGGCTTGATGTCCGATCGTCTGTTCTACCGCGGTTCTGATAGCCGCTTTCACTTCCATCCAGAGCTCGTTGCTCGTCTTTAACGATGCGTCTGATAAGATGGGAGCCAACTGGTTGTCGAGGGTCTCCGTGAAATTTTTAGCCACAGACACCGTTTGGAGCCTTTCGATGTCAAATTTTTATAGCTAGTTGGTCTCCACCGAATATGCCTTTGACATACGACATCAATAAGTTAATTTTATCAAGTGATGATCTGAGTTACAATCGGCTCCTCGGTATGGACGGACGTCAAGTATGCTCGAGGCCCAAAGTTGTTTGATCAGAACATAATTGATCTGGTTTTGTGTGTTGCCATCCGGTGATACCCAGATCATTTTATGAATGCGTCGATGTGGGAAGCAAGTCGAACGAATGACTAGATTTCTGCTACATGCAAAGTCAATCAGGTGCTGGCCGTTGTCATTTGTTTCATCGTGGAGGCTATACCCTCCAGTTGTTCCTCGATGAGATAGCTCATTGCCAACCTTAGCGTTAAAATCAACCCAGAATAATGACACAAAATTACTGTGGGTTCCAGACATTCATCAGGTGTAATTTCAACAAAGGTTGTAGTCCAAAAATCGTCAATGAATATTGTTGACGCGTGTGAAAAGAAGGCTTTTCAATCTTTTCAACCTTGTGATGGTTGGTGTTTCATATCTTTCCATATTGTTTCGATGTTTAATCTCGCGAAAGACTTTCTGAATCGTTTCCAACGTCAGCTTCTCTACCTTTGACGGATAGAAATTTTCATCGTTAGTTAGATTCCTGTCATTAGGAATCATTGAGCAAGAGTTGCAATCATCAGAAGGAAGACAATGCTTCTGGCACTCCCAATTGAACTTCTTTTGTAACTTTCCCCAGTCTGTTTTTTTGAAATTCGAGAGATGATTTTCATGTTGAACTGGAATGAGGAAGAAATTATCTCTTTGATGATTGAGTTCCATTACGATTGCGTTACAGTCACTATCATAAGGAAGCACCTGCAGCTTCCGTTGAGGAGTGTTAAAGCTGAATTCATGTCTTGCGTCTGCAATGCAGAGGTCCAAATATGCATTTGCCCTAAAGTATATTGGGAACTCCGACCCATATAGATTACACCTGTACTCAATTTAGTTATCTGTTATCCACGAATACAACTTTATGTTTATTAGTGGCACTCAGCCATGATGTATGCTTGGCTTTCAGGTCACCAGCAAAAATATAATAATTATGCAGCCTATTCAATTCGAGTATTTCAAACAAGGAATCAAGCTCTTTCTTGAACTTGAGAACATTTCGAGTAGTTGCATAGGCAGAGATAACGAAGAGGTAATCCCCACCTGCCAGTGAGATTTTGGCAATGAACACTTCAAGAGATTCAAAGCTTTTGAATTCAACTTTTTCATTTTTTTCGAAACAATAGTGCCACCTCCCCCATCACCTGTTACCCTATCGTTTCTTATGAATTCAAACACTTCAAGAGATTCAAAGCTTTTGAATTCAACTTTTTCAATATTTTGGAAACAATAGGGTCTTCGAACCACCTCCCCCATCACCTATTACCCTATCGTTTCTTACGAATTCAAAATCCTTGAATATCATCGAGTGCCATGAATTGAGGTGGGTTTTGGTGAGAAGCATGATGTCAGGCTTTTGTTTAACAATAAATTCAAGGAGATAATCACGCCTATGTATAGTAACAATGGAGTTGACGTTGAGCGGGATGAGACGAATCCTATCCGTGGGAATGTGACTGGATGACAAATGCATGATGCATTTGAAACCCCTAAACGCTGAAAGACAAGATTAATTTTCATATCTTGTTGATCGATTCTCTCTGATAAAGAATTTAGTTGCTGGTAAATTTTGAAAAGTAATCCGCGTGGCTTAATGGTTAGAGCACTAAGCCCGTAAGCCGAAGGTCTCTGGTTCAAATTTCGTTGGCGTCAACGAGATTTAGTTCGAATGGTTCTTCGGACGGACTATAAGCCTATTCAGTTATGATACCTGGTGGTTTAAAAAAATTTGAGAAGCAGCTCATCATTGCCACTTACGTTATTTAGCGCATTTTCTGCTGGTCCTCTAGCGGTGTGTGCAAATGATACTCTGGGCTTGACGAAGTTCGGAGCTAAGACACTGCGGTTTGGTTGTGTTTGCTTTGGGACAAATTTTACTCTCGCATCTTGATATCAGGAGCATCGTCAATATGACGCCGGGTGACCAAAAACACCGCAGTTAACACAGTATAATTTCTCTATTGGCTCCGTCTGAGCCAATTTTCACTCACCGGGAGCATGCACGTCCTTGCATTTGACGCATCGGTAATGCATTGCGCAGTTGGCAGCCGAGTGTCCTAATCGTTGACACTGATAACACTGGTTGATTTCTCTTTTCTGGAGGCATTCCCACCTCACCACCCGGAAGTTCAAGTATCTTATTTGTCGAATAGCACTTGGACTGCTCTTATTTGAAATCTGCACTAAATAAAGTTGTGAATTTTTTTTTAACCGCCGACTTTCTTGTCGCGAATGCTTTAACGGAGATGAATGCAATTTCTAGTGCTGTTTCCTTGAGCTTCTGAAGAAGATCGATAGTATCTCCTCCGCAGTCCAAGCTCTTCAACAAAAAGGTCTGGTTCGTCTCACTTTTCGGTGTATATGTGAAGTCTGGAACCTCCCCAGAATTTGAAGCATTTTTTGCTGATTTGAAATTAACCAGTGATTTCGTTCTGATAGTTAACTTTTTAGAATTGATTCGTTTAATCTCGAAATTTGTTAATTTGTTTTCAGCTGCCAATAGCCGAACCATATCCTTTCCGCATTAAACGAACACATGAATTGGCGGAACTTTCTCTGTACTTTTGGCAACTTTTTGAGGAGGACCAGCAGAACTGCGAGCTACCTTTTTCTCCTTGTTTTTATTTTTTAAGTAAAGGATAAAATTATCGTGCTTATCTTGACTAACATTGCCTTGAATACATTCGTCAACGTCCATTTCTTGCTCGAGTCCGTTCAGCGCTGCATAATAGTTCTGGCTGTCGTTAGCGCCTCCAGCACTTTGTATTTCTTCCAGGAAGACTTGCTTGAAAGCTTTCTTTTCCTTAGTTTCCATATTTATTTGCCGTACCATCTTGAGCTTTTTTCCCTCTCTTGTACATATTTTCGAACGTTTTTAGCCGTAGCTTCAATCCCTGAATTTTAGCTTGAAATCGACTCACTTCTTGTTTGTCTTCGACTACTTGAGTCTTACGCTCGCCATCTGTGGAGTCCGGTTACTCATGCGTCTTCTTTTATTGATGCTTGCCGCCAATTTCATATTGCTACTCTCCCCGGGGCCCCCAACGGCTTGAAGCCGTCGGGCTCCTCCATACTGCAGTCCCGAGTTATTCTTTGGTTTATTTGCTTTTATTGGTTTATTGATTCCGTGAGTTGATTCCTTCGACGATAAATGCTTTTTCCAATAAAATCAAATTTGCTTTTGACTGACTTATAAAAAATTAATATAATTTTTTGAAACTGACTTTTGGGAAAAATTAATAAATTTTTAAAATTAATGACAGGAGCGATTAAAACCACGTCTACACGTAACGAGTGCTAGACGTAGAATTAACTTTCTTGGTAAAATCAGCATTAAAATATAAATTTGTTTATAATACTTACCATTCTCTTTACTCCGCAAAATACATACCAGTTTTAAAATTTTTCAAAAAATCCACATTTGCGATAAACGTTTATCCATTCAACAACACGGCTCTGTCGCAAATTATTATGAATCTTATGAATCAATTTAGGCATGCCGCACTAGGGCCCCATCAGGCCCATATTAGGCATGTCTAACTTGGGAAAAAGCGATCACCTCCTCATCACATTCTCATCTTCTACGTAAAATTGTAATTTATAATCACGAAATTTTATTTTGTTTGATCTTACACAAGAAGAATTTTGCCTAACTTAGGCATGCCCCATTAGGGCCCCGTTAGGCCCGCATTAGTCCTGCCTAACTTATATGAGCAAGCCCCACTGTTTCCACATTAGGTCCTACTGCGCGTTAAGGCATGCACAAACTCGGGATTTAGCCTAACTACATTGAAAAGATCCAAAACATCTTGTTCCTTAGGTACTGTAGAATCAACCAGAATTCGATTACCTGCCCCTTTTTTTCAAATCACCACTGGAAGACGCTTTCCATTGCTTTGTTCAATATTTGGATAGACCTTGTCAGGTTTTCCAATATCCGGTGCAGCTCCAGTATAAAAGTAACTACGATATTTAATCAACTTCAGGACTGTTCTGTGTCGTATCTAGAATAGCCAAGTGCGAGGATAATGTTGACACCTTCCACTTTTAGCGTTTCTACTTCTTTATTTATGGCTTCAATTTCAGCTAGGTAGTCAATATCATTCTTTCTGTTTGAGTATTTTGTTTCCGGAGCCAAATAATCGATGATATCAGCTTTTGTCACAGCAACTGTCAAAACTGTTGAATTATATAGTTGAGGTAAATTGTTCCGCTCTGTTGTTTTCGAGAGATCTGTATTGGTTGCTAATAGTGGAAACATTCCGCTTTCAGTGAAAAGAATCAAATCTTTGATTCCAATTGAAAATATACTCAGCTTAGTAGCTTCTATTCTTCAACTCATTGACTATTTTTTTCATTTTTTCGCGATCCCTTTCTTTTTTGGCTATCTTGATTTTGCTGTTACATTTAAATAGCAGCATTAATAATTCCCTTTGAATGCAAACAATATTATCATAAACGTTAATAATAATTTAAGAAAATTGGTAAACAGTCCGTTTTATTATAATAAATAAATAATTTTCAAATCGGCCAACTACCTCCACATCATCGAAATTAATAAAAAGCTATTAAAATATTATTTTTAAGCTTTGCTCGCAACATCCAAACTTAGTCTACTGATAGATCTTTTGGTATCAAGTGTCAAAACTTCAATTTTGTTAAAGCGAAATGAAGAGGAAGGAAAATAAAACAAGCAAATCGTGTCCACTTCTCGCAATTTGACATCTGTGAACCGAAAAATCTGAAAAAATCACGGATGATGGTCCTTATGTGCACTACGGTAGCAAATTTCTCATATATCGACATCCGATGAACTTTTGTAAAAAATGGACTGATTTGTGAATTTTACATTTTTAATTTTACTCGTAAAATCAAATAGACACCCTTAATGTCGTTTCCTGATCTTGAACGACTCTATCTCCCTTAGAAATATGAATTTAGGAATAAGGTGCTCATTTTAAGATACCTTTTAGGAGCTAGAAAAACATTGAGAAGTACATATTGTTAATTGTCTAGAGCGCAAAAAGATAGCCGAAATGAAGTATGCAAAATTGGGAGATCTCCTATTTTCACATACTCTTTTACCTTTGAACTATTCTAGCTCCTTTGGGAATGCGGGTTTGGAAAGGAGTAAAAATTTTTAAAAACAGTGATACCATTACCGAGGAATTTTTGCAG